>PVIJ01004104.1:0-122868 GCA_004024925.1 Scalopus aquaticus | reverse complement strand
GAGTTCCTTTTTCTCCACATCCTTTCCAGCATTTGTTGTTGCCTGTATTTTTAATGTGTGCTATCCTCACAGGTGTGAGGTGGTATCTCATAGTGGTTTTGATTTGCATTTCCTTGATTATAAGTGATGTTGAGCATTTTTTCATGTATCTGTTGGCCATTTGCTTTTCTTCTTTGGAGAAGTGCCTTTTGAGCTCTTCGTGTTTCAACAAACACAAACTTGAATTTAGTTTACATAGGTGGGAACAATAAGTCAATGACATTAAAAATGGAATATTCCTGACGGGGTACTTCTTATTCTAAGCTGTTTTGACCTAAAGATAGGATATGATGTGTAGAGGAAGGAAACACTGGGAGTTAATCTCTTTTTTTCTAAAGAATGCACCTTAGGGCCTCCCTGGTGGCACAGTGGTTAATCTCTGCACTGTGGAGCTGTTGGCGGTGGCTACGGGAGTTTGAAGCCCAGCTGGGGAGATTTCCCACATGGCGCAGCAGACCTCTCCTGCCTTGCCCGCTGCTCCCCTCATCAGTGTATTTCCGCTGCTCTGCCTGTTCTGTTCCCCACTCTGTCTCTGGTGAACCCTCTTGCTGCCCCATGCCTCTGGCCTGTACCCCAGCTTGTATGCATGAATAAATAATTCTAAAAACAAACAAACAAAAGAAGAATGCACTGTAGAGATTCAAAGTCAGGATACCTGTTATTAATGCTTTTTTATCCCACTCTTTGGTCATTAGTGGGGTAAAAACACTGACTTTATCTGCAAACATCAAAATTTTCATAGCTGTTTTATAATTCAATTCTATGAAAAGGGCTTTGCTCTTATGTCTGTTAGAGTAGGGAGAGGTTTTGTTCCTAGACATTTTACAGTATGTTCACACTTGTATGATAATATCCATCCTTGTTAATAAGGAGAGTTTATTGTTTTGTTTTTGTTTTGTAGCATAATTCTAACTGATAAAATGTGTAAATAATACCTCACTTATTGTTAGGGAAATGCAAATCAAAACCACAAAAATATATCATCTCATACCTGTGAGAATGGATTTATTATCAAGAACACAAGAAACAAGAGTTGGTGACGATGTGAAATAAAGGGAGTCCTTGCACACTATTGGTAAGAATGTAAACTAGTGGAGTCATGATGGAATTCCTCAAATATTTATTAATATAAATATCAAATGATCTACCTGTCCTACTTCTGAGTATCTAACTGATAATATGTATAACAATAATTCAGACATATGTATGTGTATATATATATATGTCTGGATTATTGTTATACATATTGTTATACATATTATATACACATATATGTATATATATGTCTGAATTATTGTTATACATATTATATATACACAAATACATATGTACATATATCCACATATATGTATGTATGTATATATGGTATGTATATATGTATATATGTCTGAATTATTGTTTTATATATATAAATATAAAACATATATATCCCTATGTTCATTGCAGCATTATCTTTAATAACCAAGATTTGGATGCAACCTAAATATCCATTTATGGATGCATGGATAAAGAAGTATATATATGCATAATGTAATACTACCCAGTTATAAAATATTAAATCTTTCCATTCACGGCAACATGGGTGGGCCTAGGAGGTATTATGGTAAGTGAAATAGGTCAAAGAAAGACAAGTGCTATATGACTTTACTCATTTTCAGAGCAGAACAGTGGAGAGCAGTAGGTAAAAAAGGACAAAATTAGGGGACCAGGGGGTGACCCAATTGTTGGGGCCACCTTACCTGCATACTTAGGAAGATGCCATTTGCCCTATTCCAGATAGCATCCACTGAGCAGAGACTGTGTTCCAAGCTGAAGCTGCACATGGCAAGCTGGTGGGTTCTCCATGCACATCCCTTCTCACAGTAGTTTAACTTCTAGAGTGTCAACTATTTTTAACTTCCAAAACAACAGTCCTCCCACTGTTTACCCTAGAAACTCCACCTTCCACCATTAAGTTGGCTATGAGCACCACCCACTGGCTCAGAGGCAGCTCCTCACTGTTTCTCTTATAAAGGGAAGAGGGAGGGAGCTGGGTAAACTGGGTAAAAAGGGTCAATTTTATGGTGGAGGATTGAAACTAGACTTTTGATGGCAATCATAATGCAGTATATATGGAGTCAAATGATCATGTTGTACACCTGAAACCTACATAAAGCAGTGTTACTTGAATAAAAATGCTTTTTTAATGACTATATTATAGAATTAGTAACCCATTGTTTTTCAAGTTTCAGTGAAACAATTAATTCAAGCATAGATCATCAGTAGATAAAACTACAGATGATGTTAATGGGAAACTTGACACTGGAAAGATCAGACGTCACCACTTGAAAGTACTAATCAGACTACTCATCACTGAGAGTGGGTCAACCACACAATAAGTGCCTCCTGATGTAATATATTAAGTAGAACTACCTATATATTAATTGTACGAAATACAATTGAATCTGTTTTTAATCAAGTTTGAGAACTAACTTCCTACTTACATGGAGAGGGACAAAGGAACAAGCCAAAAATATTATAAGAAAGTAAACATAAAATTTCAAAATGTGAGACTTTCCACAGAATAATTAATCATTTTCTTCAATAAACCAAGGAATGAGAATGTTGAGGATGAGACCTTAGATTAATAATGAATGAAATGTAGGTTTATTGTTTCCTAACTAAACCCAACTTAAAAGGATTTTTTTTTATCTAGCAGAGCAATTTTAATTTTATTTGAATTAGGTATTTGTGATGGGTAATTGGGTATTTGTGATTGGTTAATGTTATGTTAGATGTGATATTTCCATTGTGACTGCTAATAAAATTATTCAAATCTATAAAATTACAGTGATAAAATATCTGGAATTTTCTTGAGTACTTCAGGAATAAAAGGGAATTTTTAAAAAGGTGAAGTTTCTATAGCAAAATCTTGAAACTTGTTGGCTTTTAGGGGAGTTGTTATTATACTTGTTATTTTTTCTTTTATGTATGATTGAAAAACTTTTTAAAATATGAGTAGTAGTTCCCTAGACATTTATATTAAAAGGACCATACCATTACAAGAAATATCTAGAAATTCAAAATATGAGAAAACTTTCTATTCAATTGTAATAGAAAGCCTTAATGTATTTCTCCTATTCTTTGACAACAGTTTAAAAGCCTGCTTGGATTTAACTAACTATTATGGTTCGGAGCAATGGAAATTTAAGAAATAATGCATGCAAGTCTGACTGATTGGACAAATAAAAGAAAGCAAATTATAAATAAGTACAGAAATTCCTTCTTTTGAAGAAAGCATAATATACACAGAAACACATTTATAAAATGAACTCAGTGTTGGTGATGTCACAGTGAAATGGATTTGCACATGTAGAACTCGGGAATTGTAAGTCAGGTTAATGACTCATTTAACTAATATTGATTTAAGTATAAAACAGAGAAGCAGGTACAGGATGTTTTAACCCTAACATTTTGACACTAAGAACATTTTGAAGGTATTTGTGGGAGTTGCGTTCAGAGTGAGCTCCATTAAGTTCATTTAATTCCTTGATCAATTTTTTATAGAGCAGAGATGTCCATCAGGTCTTTCTGAAATTATGAAAATATTCTACAGCTATAAAATTTCAACATGCTAACCACTAGACGCATAAAGCTATTGAGAACTTTAAATGTGACTAGTGCAACTTAGAAAATGAACTGTTAATCTATTATTATCTGGTTCATTATTTTAATTATTATTAATCAATGATTTAAATATAAACTTGTCTCACAGTTACCATAATAAACAGTATTGCTGTAGACCACTGTCAATTTCTTGAATATTTATTTTACTAAAATAATTTTAATACAGTTGAATTATTTTCCATTAGTATTTTAGAATAAATATTTGCTCTATTTGGCTTTCATTGCATCTATCAAATTTTAGTCATTACAGCTTCTATCAAATTTTTGCTTTCATTCTTCTACCAAAGTCCCCTATCTTCAATCAAAATTCTAAGATATTTATTTTATCAAGATTTACTTATTCAATTACTTTTTACACAAAACTAATTTTTTTTTTGTAATTTTAAATTGCCAGTTTTATTTTAATAATTTTTAGAGTCGACAGTCATTATGAATTATATAAGAGACTACTTGTTGAGAATTGTTTCTTAGACCTTAAGAAAATTGTGAAGATTTTTATGATGTAGATATACAGATAAATAAAAAGAACAGAAAAACAAATGTGCAGAGGTTAAGAGGTGACAAAGGAACACAAGGTGACGGGGAGAGAGAGCTGAGAGAGGAAAGAAGCAGGAGCTGTCGAATTCCAGGCCTCACCTGTGCATGTCACAACATGTAGAAGGGAAGAGCAGCTGTCTCCTTGCAGCTTTACCAAAGCAAGCAGAGCTTCTTTCCAGGAGTCCTCTGAAAACTTCTCTTTATACCTCATTGGGTCATAAGAAGAATCTTTGTAGCCAGGAGAATCCCATAGTTGGCTCATTTCCTGAACCAAATTCATCTTTGAAGATGAGGATGTAATCTTAAATTGCTTAAGTTAATCAAAGCCCAGTCCTGGGATCTAACTGAAGTGACACTTCATCACAGGTGGGTACAACAGGGGTCTGGAAAGTAGGGTGGTATGCAGGGTCGGCCTAGTATAGCCTTTGCTTATGTCTATTTTCCCCGTTTAACTATTAATATATTCCTCCATTTCACTTTTAGAAGCAACTAGGTTTTCATGAGAAATTATATGTTAATCCTAATATTAGGGGAAAAAATCATAAAGTCATCATACTTACTATTATTTTATAAACTGGTACTATCATCATGGGGGAAATTATAGTTACCTCCAGAAGTTGCAATGAGAATGTCATTATCTCAAATCTCAGTAAATCTTGGATTTTATATTATTTAAAATTTTACACAAATGTAAAGAGTCAAACAGACTGGAATTATGGTCCAGGTA
Source organism: Scalopus aquaticus (assembly GCA_004024925.1). NCBI lineage: Eukaryota > Metazoa > Chordata > Mammalia > Eulipotyphla > Talpidae > Scalopus > Scalopus aquaticus. The sequence continues at coordinate 117,899 of PVIJ01004104.1, read as the reverse complement.
AGTAATTCTAGTCCCACCTCTAACATTCACTAGATCTGTGTATGATCTTGGTTAAGTTTAGGACTAAATTTTCTAAGCTCCAAAATGAAGCCATTGGACTACATCATTTTCTTTCAAGCTCTTAACAACCTATTCAACTATAAATATCCATATGCCACCTGGGAGGCTGGCCAACATTTGCTATGCAGAATAAAAAAGTGCAGTTTTAAAGATTAGCACATACCAATGCCAAGGAGGCATTGAGGCACATGGATAAAAAGCCAGACTGGCATCAGACACTAGCTCCCAGCCAGGAACTGTGGGTTATGGGCAAGTGTGTGCCATGTTTTCCATCTGTGATGCCCAAAGCAGCCCAATTTAGGGACAAAGCCTCTAGGATTTTAGGACTTAGAATCAATGTAGGTTCAAATCTTAATCCCTTTGTTGGGTTGAAATTGACAAGACTTTCCTTCTGCATATAAACCTACCTCACAAGGTTACTTAATTTCTACTGAGGCTTCATTCCACCAGATAACAGATACTACTGCCAATTCAGGACTAGGGGCTCCCATTTGCCAAACCACACACCCATACAGCACATTGCCTTTTGAAATGGTGCTATTATTATTATAATTATTGCTTTCGTTTTTGAAGGCTTACATAGTCACAAGTGAGGAGATGGGGTACACATGGACTCTCAGCACGCACGGAGTAGCTAGCAGAGGGTCTTCCATACATGCAACCTAGAGAAGCATTCTGGGCTCCTGTCCGCAAAGCCATGTCAGGACCAGACTTCCCGGAGTTCTTCACCTCCCTGAGATACTACAAAAGGCCCCATCTGCCTAAAAATACCATACAGCCACTTCTCCAGAGAAAGGCAAGTGGGGGAGGAAGGGGAGCCTGCATCTGTTCAGTCTTCCCGTAAAGGTCACTCCCTTCCTCCATTATTTTCAAGTCCCCCATTGAGGACAGGAGGGTGCTGAATCCATTCAGGAAGTCAGGTTCGCAGCATGCTGGGACTTTTAATGCTCTGTGTGTGCCGCCTGGGTAGACTTGGGGTGGGAGCCCAGAACAACAACAACAACACTTCTATTCCTCTTACATTCTGACTCCCTGAATCAGATGAAGATCAAAAGCTACAAGGAAGTCTCACAAGAAAAAAAAAAAAAATCCACAAGAAAAAAATTAGTTAAAAATTGTTCATTATATGCCATATGAAAAGTTAATAAGTAATCTATGTAAAACATTTAGCATTATGCTTCATGTGTTATAAACGCTCATCTAGCAGTAACTGTGATTATTCAAATCTGTCCTAAAATGTTATTTTAAAGATTTTTTTTATAACATAGGCAACATGCCTGGTATTCAATAAATGCCACTCATCATATTAAAGAAAAATGGTTTTGAGCTTAATATAAACACTGATAGTGTTTTTGAATGAGGAAGTTACTGAAAATAATTTTTTTGAGTTTTGAGAGCTTGTCTTTCTGTTGCTCATTGCTACCTCTTATAAACAACATCCTTTGCTAATCTGAAGTACATAGTTAAATGGAACTGACCTTCATAGTCTGAACGATAGTATCAACAAAAATAACCATAAAGTCTTTGGAATGACATATTTATATATATATATATAAAACACCAGCCATTAAATTATCACTACATTTGACCAAATGGAATAATTCCCTTCATCTAAATCTAATGGCAGGAAATGGGGGCAGTAAAATTACAAATAGATGGGCCAGGGTAAGGGCAAGGGCAGATTCAGAGACTCTGGTTCTAGGTGTGTCCCAGAAAAACAAGAAAATGAATCAAGTTGCTCAGGTTCCTTTCAGCTTCTGGGACTACTTGAGTAAGGAGGCTGTCTTTGCTGGAGGTCAAAACCACTGTGCATAATGGGGAACAATCTCCTCTCTACTGTCAAAGGCTTAGGTTGACCCCTTCCCTGTGAGGAAAACCAAGGGACTTTAATTAAGACTATGAAGTAAGATTGGGATAAATATAGAAAAGTACCATGTTGCTATGCAGAAAAACTAAATATTTTAATATTGTCCCCTGACCCCCCCAAAAGATCCAAATGAATATATACCTAGAACAAATGATTCTAAAGACAATTATGAAAAATAAATGTATTGCAAATATTTTGAAACTGGAAAAAAAATAGAGCAAGAAACAGATACTTCCTTTACCATGCAGTAAAATGCATTATAACTGTTACAGGGCAACCCTAGAGGAAACTGGGGAGACCTGGGTTATGAGTTCTTACCAGTACCCTTAAAAACACAGGACCTGACCCAAAAGCAGACATGCAGAGAGAAATTAAAAAAAAAATTACAAGGGGTTAGAGAAAGGAAAGCGGAAGGAGGAGGAGGAGGGGGAGGAGAGGAGAAGGAAAAGGAAAAGGAAAAGAACTGGTGAGCACTTGGTCAGATGCTGTCCGTTGTACAGCGGTCCCTTCTGAGTAGAGGCCAGGGTGTGAGCCACAACTGGAAAAGCAAGAGTGAGACCTGACTGTCTTCAGTCTCAAGGTCAACAGTCTTAAGGTGACCGTGGTGTTCTGTCCCTCATTCCCAGCAGTCAGTTTAGGAAGCCAGAGAGTGGCGCCTAGAAAGCTTTACCTTTTACCTTTGATTAGGTCTGAGCACCATCCACTGGTGGGAAGATTGCTTTCTCCTGTTCCTCTTCCAAATTCCCCACTTTCAATTTTTTGTTACCATTTCTATGGTGATGAGAAGGTCAGATATTTAGGTGCTGGGTGTGGTCTCAGAAGACAGTTTCATTCAGGGTTGCAGTACATTCAAAGGAAATAGCAATTGAGGAGGCATTGTCCATACTTAACCAGGAAGTCAGAGTCTTCAATTTCTAGAAAATAGTAAATTAATCCAATTCAAAAAAGAGAAAAGAAGAGGAACAAGGTAAAGAAAACAATCTAAAAAAAATGGTAAAAAGAGGCTACTATTTTTTTTAAAGATTTATTTGTGCATATGAGAACTGGGGTGTAGGCCACAGGTGCAGGGGGGGTGGGGGGTGAGAGGATTCACCGGAGACAGAGTAGGGAGCAGCACAGGCATATCTACTGAAATACACTGCTGAGGGGGGCAAAGGGGAGACAGGAGAGGTCTACTTTGCGCCATGTGGGTTAGCTCCCTGGCCAGGGATCAAACTCATGCTGCAGTGGTTGGTGATAGCTTGATAGTGCTGTGTCCCTGTACCACCAGGGAGGCCCAAAAGAGATTAGTATTAGCATAATTTTCTCTCCACCTTCATCCCAAGTCTATCAAGCAGCATAGCAAAACTGCGTTTGTCAACTGAGTCTGATATTTATTTGTTTGGTGTATTTTTACATAAACAAATAGCACAGACTAATCTAGAGGAATTTCAGTTGGCATGTTGGAACTTTCCATAAGGGATATTTGGCAAGTCATACCACTGTATGGTCTCACCGGATACCACCTAAGATTTTCTTTTTTTAAGGTTCCCAGGGCTTTTCACTCTGTTGTCTCCAAGCTTGCTAATTGAAGTAACCATCCCCACTGTTCTTGGAGGTCTCTGAAACCCTACAGAAAAAGTGGTAGACTCTTTTCTTCTTGGTTCAATTTCAACTTTCAGAAGATATTACCATCAAAGCCTCAGTAATGTAACCATGTCTCCAATTCCCTTTTTAAGAATATAAAATTCTCTATTGAAATTATGCAAAGACAAACACATTGTCATGAATAATAGGACTATCTATTACTGTTTTTTCATGTTATGATAGCATCAAGGAAAGAGAAAATGCACACACATTGTGCTAACAAAAATGCTATCTTATGTTGTTGCAATCATATTCAACTAAGAGAAAAAAATCCTGAAAAATTTTTTTAAATTGCAAAACATAAAAAAAAATTTAAGAAAAGTCTTTTAAAGTTATGTTTATCTTCAATAGTCCATTCAGTCCTATGTAGAAAAATCTCAAATCTCAGTCTAGAATTCTGTCAGTTATCATGGGTGTTAAATATTGTGGCAGTTGTTCTCCTATGAATTTCTCCAGAAATAATTTCAGAAAATATTCAAAATTTGAAATAATCAAAACTAAAGATTGTATAATTACAAAATTGACAAGATTTGTTCAACATTATAGCATGCAATATTCCAGAATAACAACCAGAATTGACCAGCAATATTATATCAGAACACATGAGCTATGTGTGTAAAAAGTGTGTAAAAATTTCACATAATTTCTAGAACACCAATATTAGTATTTGTTTGTATGTTAAGGTTAAACATCTACCTCAATCTGCAATGCTTCCGATTAAGTTCCAATACATCAGATAAATACAAGCTGACCAAATGCTTCTAATGCCTTTCCTGCAAGAAAAGGGAGAAATTTTATAGGGTGTCTCAGGATCTGTACTGAGGTTTCATAAAATTTCTTCTGATTAATCAAACAAATGGCTATCAGTTTTCCTAATTTAGATTTCTGGGAAGTTTAGTCATAGGTGTTAGGAGAACACCATTTAATTATCCAACAGTGACAATTTGGAATATGAGAGACTCAACCAAGCTCAGCCAGTACAATGCTTATGGCCCAAACTTAACCTATTATTTCTTTTCCGTAATTGGGAATCTTAGCCATCTAAAACTCTTAATTTCTCAACTTTCATTTTGCCCTAAATTTAAAGAATTAAGGAATTCATCTTGGGTTTCTTCTTCTGTGCAGCATGTATCCAATACCAATCAACGAAAGTAGAAGGAAAAAAACTGCACGCACTACTACAACTTTATATACAATCTGTTAAATTCCAAATTAGATCTCAACAACCAAAGGTTATCCTAAGCCATGCTTCCTGAAAACACTTCCCATTGTTTTATTGAGCTCAAAATTCCTGTGGCCTACACCCTACTTCTTACATGCATAAATAAATCTTTTAAAAAAATAGTAGCCTCTTTTTACCATTTTTTGAGATTGTTTTCTTTACCTTGTTCCTATTCTTTTCTCTTTTTTGAATTAGATTAATTTACTATTTTCTAGAAATTGAAGACTCTGACTCCCTGGTTAAGTAGGGACAGATGTAGGGTAGGTGGAAGAGTTTTCAGGGTTTTTCGTCTACCCCCTTGGTGATGGGCCTCTGTAGGCCTAGGCGCATGCCTGATGGTGGGTGCATGAAGAAGGGCAGGGCGTAGCATGAAGTAGTGTGATATGTGTGTGCATGAGGAAGAAGAGTGTGCAGCAGCAGTGAGAACACGTGGCAGAAGCAGCAGCAGCAGCTAGACCCCAAGACGACACCAGAGAGAGCCCAGAGAAGGTGAAGATTTGCCGGGGGCTAAGAGGCCTGCTAGCCTCCCGGGCCTGCCTCACCCCCTGCCACCCTACCTGCCCTGCCTGCCTTCCTGCTCTGCTGGCACAACAGTATCATATCATCTATACCAATTTTTTATTTTTTATTTTATTTATTTATTTTTTTAAAGATTTATTTATTTATACATACAAGCTGGGGTACAGGCCAGAGGCGTGGGGCGGCAAGAGGGTTCACCAGAGACAGAGTGGGGAGCAGAACAGGCAGATCAGAAATACACTGCTGAGGGGAGCAGTGGGCGAGGCAGGAGAGGTCTGCCGCACCACATGGGATTCTCCCCGGCTGGGCATCGAACTCTCATTGACGCTGCCGACAGCTCCACAGCGCAGCGCTCAACCGCTGCACCACCAGGGAGGCCCTATACCAATTTTTTATATCCTCCAGCGATCAGACCAATTAGACACAAATATATAATAGATGAACAGATAGCTCATTTAGTTTTTTTTCTTTAATTCATGTGAAATAGTTATGAAACTGAAGTTTTACTCATATTTGCAAAGTTACAGAGATTTTTCATTGCTTCTTTGCAGTGACAAAGCCTAGTTTTCTGAGGTTAGATGGAAAGGCAGTTTTACTCACATTGAAGTAACCAGGCTGTTCATTCACCTGAACCACACACATACCTGCATAACAGTCTGCAAAGACAAAAAACAACAAAACAAACAACAACAACAAACAAAAACAAAATGAAAACAACCAAACATATACCCAAAAAATCTCACAAAAATTAAAATTGTAGAAATAAGCTAATTAAAAGTCAAAATCAAAACCAAGTTGTTTGCATGGAGATTTCCAAATTTGGGCATTTTCCTAAACTGGGGATTGTTGACATGTGGCTTCAGATGCCATCCTACATACTTTATACTTTGGAAGAAAAAAAATAAGTTTACTTAAAGCAGTTACCAGAGGACGTTTATGACTTTAATCATAACTCAGGGTTCCTAGCGTGCATTAGGAAGTCAATCCTGGAGTATCATTAAGTGGTAGCTGAAAGGAAAAATGGAATATTTGGACTTTTGTCCTTCTTTACATGTCTCCCTGCTCCATGGGCCTCCTCCTGAAGCAAGGTGTCTGAACAAGGTAGCCTTGGGTCCTGTGATAGGCCACTTGCTACATTTCCTCGAATATAACTTAACATCATGTCTGACCATGAATGGTCACAATGTTAACCCACCCAGAACAATCTAAAATGTATATAAGCCCATAACTTCCTTTAAGAGGGGGTTCAGTCTTTGGATGTAGATTCTCTTAGGCAAGTACTGGTTCAATATCAATAAACCTGCTTCTTGTTAGCCACGGTATCCTGGTTTCCTTTACTCCACATAACACAAGAGTGTCCTCTTTCCAGTCTCCTGTAACTCTTTTCTAGAAAAGCTTCCTCTTGCCTCTCAGCTCCTCCCGTCATTAGGTGGGACATGGAACATGGAACCTCCCCTTTCGCTGGAGATTACTGTAACACGAATTCTAAATTGTATTGACATAAATATGTGCTGATGTTGAGGAAGGCAATGCAGGATTTAATCTCTTCCTTTCTAAAGAATGAAGTGCAGAGAAGCCAAGAATTAGTACCCATTACTAAATATTCTTTATCTGACTTCTAGGTCATTAATGGGTGTGTAAAAACTAATTTTACCTTCAGGCAACAGATCCCTAAATAGGTTATAGGCAGAGCTGTTTTTGACTTGAGTCTGTAAGTGGCTTTGTTCTCTTGCCTGCTAGACTGCAGAGGGCAAGGTGACTCTCAGAACATTTTACAATATGCTCATAATTTAACCATTGCATCATTTCACTCCTTTCCTACAGAGGAACACTTCTGCAAAGAATTATTTAGGAATGTTATTTCTACTTCTTCAGTCAGTTCTTTCACCACTGATACATGAAATCAAGTTTGTCCTGAACAAATGAATTCCATTTGCAGCATTCATTGACCCTTTTCTATCACCATGCCAGCCATTGACAGGATGGATAACTCCCTTTTAGAATCTGTGGTAGGCCAAACCCCTGATTTCCCCCTCAGTTTAGGGTTCTCTTCTCTCTCATGAGTACTTGCCCCGGATAATCTCATTCATTTCTGTAGTTTTAAATATACTCCATCGGCTAATTGTTTCAAATTTACACACGCATATAACCTTTAGCCTCTTAGCCATCTTAGCTTGAATATCCAATAGGAATTTCAAATATAACCTATTGAAAATGGGTTTCTTGAGTTTCCCCCATAACTAGTCCTCACCTTGCACAGATTTCCTAATTACATTCCCTGTGTTGCTCAAGCTAGAAACCTGGAAATCATCCTTGATTTTCAATGACCAAGTCCCATCTATTCTGCTTCTGAAATAGATCTCAATTTCCGGGGGAGAAGATCAAAGATGGCGGTGGAGTGAAGACACTGGGCCCGTTGTCTCCGTACACATACAACAAAAAGGATACCAAACATAAACAAAACCAGAAAACTGACTACCACCTTGCAGACCAGGAGCATCATCCCAACCAAAGGCGGTAGGAAAATTCTAAGTGAACTGAGTCCAAAGAAATTACGTGTGCTTTTGGACTGAGTGGTTCAAGGTGGAAGCCGCCATTGCAGGCATGGGGAGACCACAACCCTGGTGGATCTGAAAGAGAAACACCACCAATCCTACCCCCCACCTCCACCCAAGAACAGAGTGACTGTGGGTTCTGCAACCACAAACCAATGGGCAAGCAGGTTAGCCCTTGCCACACGCATGGAGAGTGAGTGACTCCCTTGCCAACTGGCAGGGCAGCCAGCTGCAGGTTCATGAGGAGTGAGCGGACCCCCTGGCACTGGAACAGCGGCCAGGCCATGCTGCAGGTGCTAGTGGGGCAGGAGCAGACCCAAACAACAGGCCTTTGCACCAGTGGCCCAGTGGCCCTCCTTCAGGGAGGGAGGGAGCATACCTCTCCTCCTCCGAGGCAGCCCCTTGCAAGCTCAAGCAGCGCAGGGAGGGAGAGGACCCCTGGTGCTGGACCCAGAGTAACAGGACAGAGCCCCACGCCCGAGGGGCTGGAGAGGTTCCTGTGACTTACCCGGTCAGAGCCAACAGGGACTGGAATAGGAACCACAAGACCACCCTCAGGAACTAAATAAAAACTAAATAAAAATAAAATAAAAATAAAAAATACAAGCAGAGAAAAAGAGCCTTCAGGGAAGAGCATCGGGGAGTGCAGATCCATAGCCAGGGGATTAAAGACCACAAGACCCTCCTTAGGAAAGGAACAAATACAGAGGAAGGGACCCTCAGGACAGGGTTCACCAACATATCTATAGCATCACTGCCCCTGTGGAACTCTAGAGTAATAGGGGTGGACCTGGTTGAACCACCAGTTTCCAATATCCCAGAAGAACCACCCCGAAGAGATGCCCACCAACACCAGTGGCAGAATGGCCCAATGGCTCGAACAAACTAGAAATCAAACAACAGGGAGAAGAAAAAAACATAAATAACCAAGCAAGCCCATAGGCAAAGGACATGCCACAGAAAGAAAGTCAGCCACCAGAACACAAAAATGACACGGATGAGCTTCTCTCCCTGCCAAACGAAGAATTTAAAACCTACATAATCAAAAAAAATAAAGAAGACAAAAAGGTAAAGAACGATATGAGAAAAATAATCAATGAACAGAAGAATGAAACTGAGTCCCTAAAGAAGGAAATGAAAGAAATGCAGGAGATTATAAGATCATTTGAGGACCTGAAGTAGATCTCAATTTCCTTTAGTGACTCTATGCCAACTGCTTCGTACCATATAAACTCTGGCCTAGATTGCTTTTAGATATCCTTAACCTATCCCCTAGTCTCCTAAGATTCATTTTTCTTATCCCCTCCAAATCCGCATTCTGCCCGCCCCAAACCCTCAGAGACTCCTTGCAGCATCCTTGCCTCGTTGTCCAAACTGAATGCCACTCAGGACTCAGGAAATGTTACCTGCGAAGTCAAGAGAGGATTCTCATGCACTGTACCTGAGATGAGAAGTAAAGGAAATACAATGACCAAAACTGTTCTGGAGCATATTTGAGGGAATGAAACAGCCTGGGTAAAAAAAAAAAAAAAAGGCTAGCTTGGACGATGAGTTGCCCCAGGTCCTGTTTGAACCTGTGTATTAAATCATGGACTTGTGAGTTCTGTCCAAATGATTTGGTACATCACATTGACCATGAGGTGCCATGGTAGACAAAAAGCATTAGATTTCAACTAATGATCATTCCACAATTCCCTGGAGGGAGAAGGCCGAGAGCCCAAGTAAGAAGTGTGTATGTAACCACTCTGGGTACGCCTGGGCACAGCTCAATTCAGAACAAGCTATGAGGTTGCTCTCCTTTATCCTGCCTCCTGGGGCCCCCCTTTATCCTAACTCCCTTCAAAAAGTCACCCTAAATTCTTTCTGGTGCTGATTCCCTCATGCATGACTCTCTCTGATAAAGACTTGCGTGGCTCTCTAACACTGTAATCTGAAAAGAGGAGGTTCCATGTTCCATCTAATGAAGGGTGGAGTTGAGCAGCAAAAGGAAGCTAAAAAGAACTTTGGGAAGAAGACTTGGGAGAAAAGACTTGGAAGAGGCACATGGAGCAGAGAGACATGTGAAGAAGCCATGCTTGCTTCTCAGCTTTGGACTTGTACCAGGCACTTGGGGGACTTGGAAGAAGACATTTGGGAGAGATGTGGGTGAAAGACCCATGGGGAGGCTAACAAGGAGATATTTTTCTCAACTTTTTCTTTGATGTTGCTTCTTTCCTTTTAGAATTGCTTGGCTACTTCTGCCCCTTTTCTATGGTTCCCTGCTAGAAGGTATCTTAGACTTGGGGCAAGCTTTTGGGCCCCAGTGGCCCCAATGTGGACCAATCCTGTTTGGTTGGGCAGTTACCCATGAGGGGGTGGGTAACTTTGGGTATTTTATTGGGAAACTGATTCTTCTATCTATTGCACACTAATTCCATTAAAATTCATTTCTATTAAAGGTCTCACACAGTAAGATTAAGTATTGTCTTTATGTAACAGATGACATTTAGATCATGAAAGTTTGGGGGTTCTGGGTTGCCTTTCAGTCTGCCTGCTAACAGTTCAACTATACTCTCTGTGGGTTCTTTCCCTAAAGGGCTTTTGGGCTGGAGCCCGTAGCAGGATTTGATGACTTTATCAAGGTGAGAAGGTTTGGGTCATGTACAAGTTTGGCTGATGTCGGTGGAGGAGTGATCCAGAGTTCTGTTTTCCATGTACTAATCCTAAAATGCCAATTAACCACTCAGAAGTGTGCTATATAATTGGATGATTGTCAGAGCTTGATATTTGTTGAATGAATCAATGAACCAAACTAGGCTATCAAAGAAGCAAATTTAGGGGAAAAGATTTGGAAGAGTTGTTAGATCCTGATGTGACATCCTAAAGGAAATCTCTAGAATTATTTTGGTAGACAGGTCTAGAGATCAATAGGAATTGATTATTGCTGAGAGCTTGAGGATCACTGCTGAGAGCTTAAAGTGTGGATAAAATGAAAGTGAAACTTAATTTTCATGTCACATATTTTATTCAAAATGTAATCTTGAGTTTGATAGGGAAATGTTTCAAGTCATCCCTGTCTTCTATGCTAATAGCAGTCTCCTCTCCCCTGACCCATGGTGGCAAAGCGTGGCCCAGGAACATTCCTGGTCCTAGGGGCAGGAAGAGAATCACTTCTTGGCTTGAGAACTGCATGACTTAGAAGAATGACTGAGAAATCGGTACTTATTTGTAGCTACTGAAATGTTAATATTTGAGAATACTGGAGAAATAGTTACAAAGCAACAATATTTTGAGCTTTTATCTCGCACAAAGTTCTTGGAAAACATATCTTTTAATTAATCAGCTGCAGTTACCCAAACGCTGTGGGATGGAAAGAGGGTGAAGAGCCCCCTGCAGGAGAACAACAGGAAGTACAGGGAGGAGGAAGAAGAGGAGCACTGCTAGGCCTGGAAGGCTCTCTTGTGTTCTCAGCGCAGAGCACAGTGAGCTAGCTAGCATGGCACACAGCCCTTTCTCTCCTGAAGGAATCCTGTCTGGCATCCATAGCCCTGTGTTCCTTGTTTCTGTGGGGACGACTTGAGGCAGTTCAACTGCTGCCTTCGAGTAAGGTGGCTCCGCATGCCTGGTAAATTTTGGCTTTTGTGTGTTTGGTTTCAAGGCTGAAACTGTCACGCGGCCTCTGAACTTGAAAGACGGGTCCAGGAGAGCAGTACATGTTGGCCATCTAGTTTGCTTACCGTCCTTGCTCCAAATTGCATTCCTACACTGACGGGCAAGTTTACAAACCTGGAGGTGAAAGCCTGAAAGCCCCGGAGGTCCACGGGACGGGAGAGGAGCAGGGGCAGAGAACGTTTACTACGCGGTAAAAATAACCCTGTGAAGCGTGGGCTGAACACTAGGAACACGCTCTCTGTTGCCCTCTGCTGTAGAAACAAATGACCACAGTAACTGTTACTAAGGCACAAATTACATTTTTTTTTTTTTTTTACCAATATAGGTCATTGAGCAACAGTGCACCTAACGAGTTACAGCTAAAGACAGAACATCTATTTTTGTGTGTGCCAGGAAAAGACATGCTAATCATAGAAGAGTTCCTTTGCATAGATATAGAAATACTGAACTAATCCTGTCCTGAAATATAACTGCATATAGGAGTGTGGGCAGCAGGGATAGAAAATAGTTGAGTCATGTGTTAAATTGATCCCCATGCTAGGGCTGTTTGAAAGGTGATCCTTACCCTTTTTGCTTCTTTAAAGAAGAAATCTTAAATTTAAAAATAAAAAAGTCACATTACACAAATTACAGGAAAAAAATCATATTTTAAAAAGTTACAATATCCCTAATTGAGAGGGGTCATCCATAGTATGGCTAAAAATTCCCAAAACTTAGTTTATTCAATTATTTATTTGTTACATATTACATAAAGCAGTAATTTTCATGTATTGGCATGTTTCATCCTGGTTTAGGTTTTGAATAAATTTGAAGAGAAGAAAGACCAAACCGGACGTGCCCTGCTTTGAAAGGATTCTGATTGCTGTGTTGGAAATAAATTTAGAAGAGCAAGGTGGCAGCAGGGAGACCAGTTAATGGGGTTACTTTGGTATTTTAGACAAAATGATAGGGGTTCTGATGGAGGTGATAGTGGGTAGGTAGCAATGAGTGGTGAGGCTCTAAATAGTCGATTTGTTCACAGATTGAGAGAGAGGGATCAGAGACAAAGATGACTGAGGCAGGTTTTCTGATTGAGCACCTTGGAGAATGGAGTTGCCCTCAACTGATATGGAAAAGATTGGGAGCTAGGGAAATAATAGAAGAGATTCTAAATTGGAGATAACAGTTTAAGATACAAATTGGACATTCAACTGGAGATGGAAAGCAGGCAGTTGACATCCCTGGAGTTCAGGGGAGATGCCTATGATAGAAAAGGCAAACTGGTTGCTATATAGTTGCCATTTAAAGTGATAAGATTAGATGAGATCACCAAAGATATAGACTTGGGCATGCTAAAGAGGTTGGGTAGAAGAGAATAAAAACACAGAGAAGGAAACTCAGGAAGGTGGGAAGGAAACAGCCAAGTCAAGATGGCAGAGAGATACATGCTGAGAAGGTGTCGGACAACCCCTGCCACACGTGTTAATGATTTCAACAGCCTGACAGATGAGCTGTGTACTTAATGAATCGTGGTAGAAAGTAAGCATCAAGCTTTGGACAAATCATGAGGACACAGAGTTTAATTTGGAGCCTAGTTTCAATCCTAACTAATTTGATCCGAACTGTTTCAGAGACAACCATGTGGCATTTAGAAGCATATGCACAGTGGTGTGGTAAAAGCTGTGGTGGTAGAGAAATGATTCTTCTCCTTTTGCTCATTTTGGAGTGTTTCATTAACCATGATAAGATGTATTGCTTTTGTAATTTATAAACTATTAATGAAGATTAGCTAGAAATATGGTAAGACTGGAAACAAATAATTGGAAATTAGATTATAACAGCTCGGGGAAGAGGTGATAAGATTAAACAGGGACACTGACAGGGAGAAGGAATGAAGTCAGACAGGAATTTTCAGAATCTGGTGATCTGCTAGAACTGGTTAAAGGAGGAAACAGGAAAGGAGAGGAATGCTATCAAGTTGAGAGGGGTCATGCACCATTACCCACCTCTCCCAACCATCCATAACTTGAACTCTCTCCAAAAGTGCCTAGTGAAATGTTATGTCGTAAAGGTTGAAAATGAACAGGGGAGGTCATTTCTAATGTTCAGAACATGAACGAATGTTACAGAAATCAATTAATTCAAACTCATGTTATTTTTCTCCTGATAGTAAAAACTGCAAACAAAGACAATGTAAAGGCAACTTTGCAGGAAAACCTCTTTAAGGGAAGTAATAAACATTCTTCTTTATGGCATGGTTTGTGACATGAACTAGACATCTGGTTCTAATTTGGGGATTTATTTTATGTATTTGTCCATGGGATGGCAAGCAGAAAAGTAATTTGCACCAGGACCATTTACATATGGAATCTTCTGCTAAATCAAAGATCATTTTGTCACCCAGGGGACACTGCAATCTGTTAGTCATCTGAGAAGCTGAGCAGGCAGCTGAACAGATTTACACAGATACCTTGTCTTAGCTTTTACGATTCCACTTTAATGATACCCACTTTAAATTTTGAAAGAGCTATTTACTGGGATTCCAATACTTTGGAAGTTGCAAGGATTTGCTTTTACTGAATTGCATATTATTGATCTATACTGTGCTTCATAAAATTGGCCTTTTTACTTCTAGGAATATTAACATGAATCACCCATCACAGAAAACTCATAAAGCCTCAGTGGAGAAATGTCCCTCAGACCTTACCTAATAGAGGTGTATAATCTCTTTCCAAGAAAAAGAAGTTCAAAGATGAATTTGCTTCCTAATTCTAGTAACTTTTCAGGCAATTATGGTATGCATTTTGTTTTAAATATAATACTGGACTTTATTTTGTCTACTGATTTTCCACTTAACTATAATTCTCTTACTCACTGTTGTGTACTTTAATAAGTCATCTCATTTTTTTTTTCTTTTTGGAAGAGGCAGGCCAAATTAGCAAATTTCAGAAAAAGGGGAGACACAGGGATGAGGAAGGAAAGTACGAAATGAATTTGTATCAAGTTAAAGCACTACTGTTATCATCTGTTTCAGGTGACCACATCCGTATAAAGATGATAAAACCTAAAAGAAACTAAAAGGACATACTGAAAGAAAAAGCATGGCCTTAGCAAGTTTCCCATGTACTATTGAATTCACTCATATCTTTACTAAAAAAATTTCTCCCCAAATTATAAAATACAATTCTTGAACCATCAATGAATTTTGAGTATCATTTTGATTTCATGTAAAATGTCAAGAACTATTTCTATCATCTAAGTAAATTAACATCATACATCCCACATAAAATGAATTACCAAAGGAAATTTTAATTTGCTTACAAAAAAAAATAAAACAACCAAAAAAAAAACAAAAAAAAAACAAAAAACCTTTTCTTACTGCCATAGCTACTATTTTAAGAAACAATACAAGAACTGAAGTAATAACCTAGATCCTGGTGTTACTTAAACAAAAAGCATTTGTTCTAGTATTTATGAAAGAAAAATCAAAGGCAAAATAAATAAAACCTGAGGCAAAAACACACAATTCCTGCCATGATTTTTAAATTGTTTTATTTTTCAGTAGTAGAAATTATTCACTTAAAACTTTTAATGTCATAGCAATAGACAGAGCTTACTAGTGATACAGTTTTAAAATTACCCAAACAAAACTGGCTGCTTTAAAGACTGTTTTGAACTATATTGATAATTTTAAAAAAAGCATACAAATAGAAAGACAAAAAATGTTTTATGAGAAGTTACCCTCTTCACACATCTTTGCTATCAGTTCTGGGTAAACCAGGATGGTCGCTTCCTGTCTTGTTCAATGATCCTCTTGCCCTGGTCTTGTTCAGTCGGTGTCTCTCCCGTGTACAACACCATAGTCTCTACGGCAGGAGCCTTAAAAGGGCCCCCTTCTTGTTTCCCTATCTGTCTTCTGATTTCTGCAGTCTCCTTGCGCACCTTCTCATAGCAGTAGCCACAAAGGACATGTTTCTGTTTCAGGTGGCCACATTCAGGACAAACATCTATATTGTTCTATAAAAAACAAGAACATATTTTATCAAGAGCAAAATAATGCATAAATTATCACTGACATTGTAACAGGGTGGTTCCCAGGAAAAAGGGTGTGTCCCAGGTTCCCTGTCCCACCCAAGGTAGGGTGGAACTGAGCAGGATATAAGAAGCTTGAGAAGACAGGACACACACACAGAGGATACACACAGAGGAGACACAGAACACAGACAGAAGACAGGAGACGGAAGAAGGATGGAAAGCCAGAAGAGGCCCAAGTTGCTGAGAGACTTGTAAAGAAGCTGCACTGGCCTGGACTGATTGAAAGAGATATGGGTGAGAGACCCGTGGGGAAGTTAACGATGGCTATGCTGATTTTGGTTTTGATTTTGTTCTGCTCCTCTCAGAACTGTCTGACTGTTTCTGACCCTTTTGTATGGGTCCCTGCTGAAAGGTGTTTTGGTTCCTCCCAGAATTGTCTGGCTGTTTCTGACCCTTATGTGTGGGTCCCTGCCAAAAGTTGTTCTAGACTTGTGGCAGGCTTTCGAGACTTGCTTTGGGCCAATCCCGTTTGGGTGGACTTTTACCCACGAGGAGTTGGATAACATTGGGTGCTTGACTTAGAAAACATATTCTTTGTCTTCTCTGTCTTTTCTAATTGTATTAAAGTCTGGTTTCCACTTAAGGCCCTGTTATGTTTTGTATTGATGCAGCGGATGGCAGAATCCATTTTGAACAGGGTAGATCTGGGGTTTCGGGAGTGGCCCCCTCCCTGCCCTGTAACAACATGAGTGATGCTTAAATTTGAACATTTCCAGAATGTTCATGCTGCATAAGGTCATAATCTATCACTTTTCAGCCTTTTGGCTAAGATCAAGCATAGGTCACATACCATCTAGTTTAATCTCATTTTAATATGGAAACTGAAAAGAAACAACATTAAGACTGAATTAGCAGAAAAACTGGGACTATAATTCAGATCTACTGACTCTGATTCTGGTACATTTTTAAACACAGAAGTCGGTTATGTAAAATGACACTCTGGTCTCACATTCCAAATATGTAGTATTTAACGAGCTCATCAATACAACAGAGTGATCTACACAGGCAGCATCTTAAATAAAATACCAAGGTATCTATCTACCTTGGGGAAAATAAGGTAAGTACATTTATAAGTTTGCTTCCCCTGATTGATCACAGTAATTCAACGTTCCGTACAAAGCATAGGTGATATGTAATTTTTCTTTTTATAAATAAACATTGATTAATCCTTGATTTAAAACTTTCTGTATTATTATAATCTGAGGGTATTTTGGCGAGTTTCTATTCATGTATATCCAACTTTAATAGGATAATTATAACCTCTAAAAAAAGTCTGTTCAATGTGTTCTAAAGGTGGTTTTGAAATATAGAGAAAACTGGGACATCAAAAAAATCCAAACACTTCAAAAAATTAATGTATAAAACATCTATGAAGCAGATGACAAAAAGAATTGTATTCTTCTGAAAGGAACAAAGACCCTTATAAATCACTTTCCTCACCAACTTCTTATTTACCACACTACACTGAAAATGGATTGCATGTCTAAGTGGAGGTACACAAGATATCCATAGTTAGCTGGTGCTATTTTCCTGATTAAAGCACCCAGTGTAAAATACTTTATATAGTAGAAAATAATTCAATGAAAAAAATGACTGTACCGAAGAGTATTTTTCCCCCTCAGAATAAATGCAGTCAGGGAAGTCATGTAATAGATAACAGCAAGACCTTATTCCTAAAATCTTAAATCTTTCAAGGGAACTGGATCAACTGTTATCTCAATAAAGTATTTTTCAGTTCCATATTTGAACTTCAGTCCCAACTGCAACTCAGTAATACCTTTTGCCTAAGTTCTGAGGATTTGGTTTAATAATGAACATGGAAGTTTATGAAAGTCAATTCCCTGCTCTTGGGATTCATCTGCACAGAGATGCCTCTATGGAATGTCATAAAGTAAACAGAAACTCTAATCACAGCTATTAAAGCCATAAATTGATAAACCAAACTAATAAACACTGTAAGTTTTTATTTATTAGGTGACTGTAGAGAGTGTAGCCATGGGGGAAGAAGGGACTAAAGGAATCTGGAATTGTTTGAGACTAGGAACACACAAAGAAGAGTTTCAAAAGGACAATGTGAATTCAAGAACCAGACTTCCAGGGCTCATATCCTAGCTTTACAACTTAGTAGCTTGGGACCACAGGCTAATTCTTTTTGTCTCAAGTTTCTTCATCTTAAAAATAAAACAGTATTTACTTTGGAGGGCTACTGTGAAAATGCAATGAGTGAATTCACACAAAGCACTTAGATACATCATTAACACCCAATATATGTTAGCTATTTGTATTACTTATCTGCAGATTTTCCTTTACAGCATCTTACTGATACAGAAAAGAATAAGAATAGAGTAAGTATGGAAGGCTTAATAAAATCAAAATTCAACACACTGCTTCTTTTTAATTTTAGGCTCTGCCACAGTTAAGATGTGATTCAAAATCACACACTTCGACTGGCAAGCTCACAGTTCAAAAGTCAAGCAGGTTCTTCGCAACCCAGTTCTCTGTACAGACTCAAAATTCTTTCTGTGACTGTATTCCTAAAATTTAAGCTATAGGACAGTGGACATACAGACAAAAAAAAAAAACATAAATATTTTATGTAGGCCAGAGGAAAGAAGACATATAAAATTTGAGAATACTTTACCCATTGACTATATAAATATACAAAGAGGTAGACATGAGAAGCACATCAACAAAAACCTACTTATTACCTTAACTTTAATAAGCTTCTGTGGGTTTCTTCTCCTACACCTGTTAACTTCAATGCTACATCTGTTTTTGGGAGCTGCCATCCAGAAGATACTATCTAGTAGACTAGAAATCTCCTCACATCCATTAGTATCATTTGTTGGTTCTGAAAATATAGTGGGACCTTGGACTGCTAACGCTGGGCCTACAAAATAAAGCATGGAAAAACAGAATTGGTTTCTAACTCCTAAAAGAATAGAAATATCATTTTAAACAACAGCAGTATATCAACATACATATAAATAAATCACTTAGAAAATTACATTCAACAGACGTTTGGAACCTTAGCTATTAGATATACTAAAGCTCAGACATAAATCAATTAAAAAAAACACAAATAGAATGTTGAAACGCATCAGCGAAACTCTACCAAGAGTTTCTAACATTATGATATATAGAACTCAGGGTGTTAGTAGTAAACACGAGTAAAGTCTGAGAGGCACTTGACTTAAACATACAGAATGTATTTGGTGGGCAGTATCTAATTACAAGTAAATCTAAGCTGGAGATTCCCAAAATGTACTTTCTTCATTCCATCTGCACTAAGATAACGATGTATTTGCCCTCTTTTAAAAAAAAAAAAAAAAAAATCAATGGGCCTCCCTGGTGGCGCAGCGGTTAAGCGCTGCGCTGTGGAGCTGTCGGCAGCGGCGACGTGAGTTCGACGCCCGGCCGGGGAGAATCCCACATGGTGGGGCAGACCTCTCCTGCCTCACCCTCTGCTCCCCTCAGCAGTGTGTTTCTGATCTGCCTGTTCTGCTACCCGCTCTGTCTCTGGTGAACCCTCTCGCTGCCCCACGCCTCTGGCCTGTACCCCAGCTTGTATGTAAAAAAAAAAAAAAAAAAAATCAAGCCGAGTAAGCTCCTTTGTCATATAACCTGGTAGGCCTTTACATCACTTAATTCGTTATAATACTTAAAAGTTTGATTCCTGTCCGTTCTCTAAGAAAAAGAACGAGCTCACCTCTGTATGATATTCATGTATTTGTTAAGTATATACTTAAATAAGTATACTTATTTAAAAGTAGTCAAGCAGTCAGTGGGTAACAGGGCAGGTTCTGGACAGTCTGCATGAACTTGGAACCTTCTTAGACTATTTCTTCAGTTTGAAAGGGGAGATTCCTAGTGGGATTGCTGTAGATAATAGCTCACGAAACACCTTTATAAAGCTTACATAGCACATTGTTTGGCACATGATCGGTTCCTTGTTCTGATTACACACTATTAATAGAAATGGAGTAGACCGTAATTGACAAAGCAACGACAATGTCAACATTCAACACTTCCATTAAAATTGGTTTCTGAAGGAAACAAGGGGATCAGCATTCAGCTGAACGGAGCAAACACCATAAAGTATGACAAACTGCTTTAGGGACGGAGAGGACTGGAAAGGAATGAAGATCCAGACATTGGCGCACCTTGGTGTCAAGAAAGCGTTAGGGTTACATTCTGCGTACAAACGGGGTAGAAGACTTTTCCTTTTATGCTGGGGAGAGGGGGAGCAAAAACAGTTGCCGCTTGCTTCCTAAATACCGAAAGTCCAGAACGCCCTCCAAGCGTGACAGCAAATCAGAATGACCTGTGTCCACCAAGCTGACTGAGGTCCCATCACCCAGGCCCTACCTACGACGGCCTTCTTTACCTACCCCACGGAGGGCTGGAAAAGCCTGGCTGACTCTGCTGAAGTTTCTGCTGTAAACGTCCCCAACAGTTCCGGAGCAGTCCTCGGGCTCCCGACCACGGCGGAACCACCAGCACTAGCAAGGCAGACGCCATCTTCGTAGCCCGAACAGCGCTCCCAAGGGGTTGCTGGGTTCCGCTTCCAACTGAAGCATACGCTTAGAGTCAGAGACGGAGCCACCACACTTCCGGAACTACAACGCCCAGCATGCATCTGAAGCGACTCTGACTCTCTTCCAATCAGAAGGAGTAAAGAAAGAGAGGGGCGGGGAAACGGAAAAGAAATCGATCACTGTGCGCATGTGTGCCCGTGTGCTTTGGCCCTCTGAGTAAAGATGGCGGAGCGTGGGTATAGCTTTTCGCTGACTACTTTCAGGTAAGGAAGGGTCCCCCCGAGGTCGTCCGAGTAGCCCCGCGGTTGTACGAGCTCCGTCGATCCACCTTTTCCTGTCCTGATTAATGGCTTGATGCTTCTGGGAGTCCAGTAGGGAATGGGGGTGGAAATGCGCCTTTGCAAAGTCATTCACTGGTGACCTGGGGAGCAGCGGTCCCGGGAGAGAGTGGGAACACCGGACTTTGGTATTTGGGAAGAATTTGGGGGATGCGGCGGTTTAGGCCCCTAGTCGGTGTTTGTTTTTGCTTCGGAGACTACGGAAGAAGGCGATAAGGGATTAGCAGCCTGTTCAGGTGGCCGGTTCAGAACTCAGGATTTTCTTCCAAATCCTTGTAGGCCTGCTTCTGGAGCCCCTGGAACTCGGAGTCATGATCAAATCAAATTTCCTTTTTCTCAGAAAGCCTCAACTTTACACTTTGGTCTGAGTCTTAGACTCCATTTGGCCCTAGTGTACTTTCAAAACCTCCCGCTTTCGGTTTCTTCGATGCTCTTATTAGAAGCGCAAGGACTGAAAATGAAAACGGTATTCTTTCTATTACCTGGTGTTCTGTGGGCTCCCAAATTATTAGGTTACATTGCATTTTGGAGGGAGCAGGAATAAGTTTACTTAAAAAAAAAGTGTACATGGAACAAGTGATTGTAATGTAGTTGAGGTGAGCCATCATTCTCAGTGTAAGAAAAAACATCGCCAGAGGATTTAACAGATCGACCAGGAAGGACTCGGTTTGACCATTTTCTTAGGGATATTAATGCCCTTTTAGTTAAAATATACCCCTATCTGATTGGTGAAGACAAGCGGGATCTAACTTTGTGTGTACATACAACTCAGCCTACTCCATCTTTTCACACTGCGCTATGAGCTGTAAATATTATCTCAAAGTCTTATAGATGAGCTAACCACAGTTCGGACAAATAAAATAACTTGGCCAAAGTAATAGGTTAGAAACCGAGTTAACATGCAACCTGTTTTTTTTCTGATCGCAAAATCAAGACATTTTCTGTTACCTTATGTTTTCTTCTTAAAATACTAAAACATTTTCCTTACTTTTGGCCCTTTCAGTAATAAGTGAAGATTTTTTAGCCTTTGAATCTATTTTCATATATAATGAAGGGGTTTATGTAAATGACAGAGAACAATATAACAATATCTGACAAGTATTGTTCATGTTTATGAACAAAGCAACCTGGCCTTTATCTTTGAGAAACCAATGGAACTAAAACATAAAGCAGCTGTCAATATATATAATCAAGGACTGAATCTCTTTCTAGTAAATTTTTTAAACTCTTTAAACGTGATGGTTTAATTCTTTTCAATTAAAAAGCCCATATTTCTATACTGTTGTAACTATAAACTATTGATGATGTTTTTTTTTTTTTTTAAAGATTTATTTATTTATACATACAAGCTGGGGTGCAGGCCAGAGACGTGGGGCGGCCAGAGGGTTCACCAGAGACAGAGTGGGGAGCAGAACAGGCAGATCAGAAATACACTGCTGAGGGGAGCAGTGGGCGAGGCAGGAGAGGTCTGCCATACCGTGTGGGATTCTTCCCGCCGGGTGTCGAACTTGCATCACTTGCTGCCCACAGCTCCACAGTGCAGTGCTCAACCGCTGCGCCACCAAGGAGGCCCTGATGATGTTTCTATTCTTTTAATCTTATATAAACTATTGGTGGACAAGCGACTACTTACTACAGGGTGAAAAGGTATTATCGTGGATTACATTTGGTTGGGGATTTTGACAATAAATAAATAAACAAATTGATGCATACTAAGGCATTCTGAAAAATGGTTTTCTGTTATTTAGGAATTTTTATAAAATGAGTGTGAAAGAAGGACCATAGTTTTTGGACTGGCTGGTTAGGAAAGGTCAGTGCTTGGGGATGATTTTTGAGACTGGAAGATAAATAAGAGTCAGCTCTGAAGGTAGTGCGTAGAGAGAATTGTGGACAGGAGGAGGAACAAGTCTGAAGCTGGGAACTAGCTTAAAGGAATTGATATACTGCCAGTGTGCTAGAGTATAGTGAGTAAGGAGTTAAACTGGGTCTTGAGCCATTATGCAGGTCCCTGTAGGCCAGACTAAGGAATTTCTATTTTAAATGACCCTAGAAGGATTTAAGTGGGAAATGACTGGCTAAGAAGGTAATTCTGTCTGGGAACGGAAGAAAGAGTGGGAAAGAGGAAAACAAGTTATAAGGTTATTTCAGTTATTCCAGGTAGAGATGCTGGTGCTTTGGAATGGGGGTAGTATCATGATTAAGGAATCAGAGATGATTGCTTGTTTAGTAAACTCACATTCATGAGCTTTCACACAGAAAGATACAGTGGTAAAAGTTTATACTTTTATGGTAAGTGGTGAAAGGTAGCAGTAATGATGTTGCTTGTAAGTGGCAGACAAGGAAACACAACCAAAGGAATGAGATTGGTGCTTCACTGTGAATATGTTCAAATAACCGGGTAAAATCTTATTTTCTCTACAACTTCATGATAAGTTCTAGAGCCCAGCTATCCCTTGATGTTTCATTAGTGGATTTAACTTACATATCTGCCCTATAACTTTCTTTTTAAGCCCGTCTGGTAAACTTGTCCAGATTGAATATGCTTTGGCTGCTGTAGCTGGAGGAGCCCCTTCAGTGGGAATTAAAGGTAATTAAATGTTCATTAATTTCTGATGCCTGTTAATAACTTCTTAATGTTCATTTGGAATTAATGAGTAACTAATTTATAAATAAATCATTGTGGCAGTTCAATTTTTAACAGTTCTTTTTGTTAATTTTTATTTTCTTGCAGTTTAAGAAGAGGATCAAATTTTTTCCCAAAAATATAGCCTCCTTTAGTCATTTGATGTGATTACTAATATAGTCTTTCCCATTAGAAAACAATATTCTTTGATTTTTAAATTTTAAAATTTTAAGAACAATAGAACAAGTAGGCAAAACTTGATTATTTTAAAATACGTGGACCCTTAAAATGTCCTAGGCTCCTTCAAGTAAAGTTGTATAATACTTTTAACTGTAGGGATTTCTTTGTGCAATGTAGGTGACTAATGAGGGAAAAATTGATTTGCTACTGCTTAAGTGATTTTGATATAGAAATCCAGAAGGAAAAGTTTAGAAATTAGAGGAAACAAAGGAGTTTGGGCGAAATGCATCCATAGTTAGAAATAAATTGTTGGAGCAGAATTTTTCAATAAGTAGACATTTAGATTGCCTTTTTTCTTTTTTAAAGCTGCAAATGGTGTGGTGTTAGCAACTGAGAAGAAACAGAAATCTATTCTGTACGATGAACGAAGTGTTCACAAAGTGGAGCCAATTACCAAGCACATAGGTTTGGTGTACAGTGGCATGGGCCCAGATTACAGGTACTTTATACTATTTGTTGTTGTCTTATCTCATAAATTACTTACAACCCGTACTTTGAGGGGAAAATAAAGGGATATTTCCCTTTTATCTCTAAACTCCCTTTTGTGTTTTGTTCAGGAACAGTAGTATCATTGGCAGCTGGGTTTGGTTTGGTTTGCTTTACAGGACAGGCAGGATTAGTTCAGGAGGATAACTCTGGTTCCACCTGGTAGTAAAAGAAATCAATACAGTGCTTAGTGGTCTTCCCTTCTGATGATGATCTGCCTTGCACCATCCAATGGTGGTTCAATGGTCAAGACCTTTGGTATTCTGTAATGTATTTAACTAGCAACAGAAATAATACATATTATAATAAACTATATTTTAAAAGGTTATTAGGCAGGAAAATAAAGCATCACCATCCACAGATAAACTCATTTGTTTATTTTTGTGCTTGGCAAAGGGACAAAATTATCAAAAGACACTGAAAGTCACTGAGTATAGCTGTCAGTCAGGATCCTGATGCTCCTATTACCAGTCCTTTCATAATTCATAGGAAAAGAGAGTAATCCTTTAGTCATGCTGGCAGCAAGTTGAGACTGACAGCTGTCTATGCTTGTCATTTAATAAATAAAAGTAGTATTCATTCTCAGTTTTGTGGAGCAAGGTACATTAAAACCAAAATTCCACTTTAATTAGAGTCAGAAAAAGTAAGAGTGTCACTGGACTGTGATCAGAATTCATTATAGTGTATCCAGTTACTGCTGTATAAAAGAGAGATTACCGTGTGCTACCACCGACAGAATAAACTAGTGGGTAGCACATAAGTATTGTATAGAAGGAAAACGGTAGTTTCAGTTCACATCAGTAGTACACGAGAAAGTAAATCCAATTTGTCTTGCTAATATATTTGATCGTTATATAGTATATTAGTATCTTTTCACATTTTTTAGGTTGTAAGTAGTTTCTTGCTATCCTTAATCTTTAAGGGTACTCGTTAAAGTATAGTAGTCTGTAGAATGAGAATGAGAAAAGTATGCTTGAACTTGTATATGTATATTCATGCACGTGTGTGTATTAATGGAGGTGAAATAGAAAATGACAGAGTGACTCTAAGGGATCACTTCATGGTTTGTAGAAACCATGAAGGAAGACAAAGCTCTTGTGTACACTAAATCTGTTTCTGCTAAGCTGACTTGTATACCAGTCCCTAATTTTCTTCCTTTTTCCTTGTTTATTTCCTGTGGCTCAACTACTCTGTGATACTTTGACATTATCTTGTAAAGTAACTGGAATCAGATTCTTTAAAGACTGGCTTTTGACTGACAGCTTCTTTTATAGAGACTTATATAAAACTTGTACTATGAACGTATGCCTGTGTGAGATGAGTCTTTATGTGGTAGAGTCTTAATTTTCATTACATCTTATCTCTTCCTTATTTATTAGGGTGCTTGTGCATAGAGCCCGGAAACTGGCTCAGCAATACTATCTTGTTTACCAGGAGCCCATTCCCACAGCTCAGCTGGTACAGAGAGTAGCTTCTGTGATGCAAGAATACACCCAGTCAGGGTAAGCTGATTTTATTACTTGAAATGTGTCACGAACTAGGAAAATATCATTTTAGAAGAGTAGTTATATTTTATTAAAAAAGAAAGAACTTACTATTCATCTATTGGCTTATTTCACAGGTAGAAAAGAGTCACTTTGATGTATATTTGTGACCTAGATTATCTTAAGGAAAAAAATGTGAACGTTTTCCTCCTGTTCAGATAATAGAAGAAACAGATAACAGGTTCTCAGAGAAAATTCTTCTGCCAGTGATTAAAACACTTCTTTTTGGCACATAATCATTGCTGCTCCAAGAATAATTTCCACTAGAAATGATTGTAAGCACATGATGAAAGCAGTACATCTTGACACATACATATTTATTTCAATTACAGTGTTCTTGAGTTTGGGTGTGAACATGGAAGAAATAGCATAAAGGTATTTGGTGATATGTAAAACCAGTGGAAAAGCTGGTCACTTTATTAGGACACTCCACGCTTATTAACCTGAACTATTTGGGTCACTCCCTTTACCAAAATGATTTGAATGCTGTTCTTCAGTACCATAAAGAAGAAATCATCTTGAATTCTGTGTCCTTTCAGTTAAGTGCATTTTAAGGAACTTGAAATCATTCAATTTACCTACTATCTTGTTTTACTTGAGAGTTTTAATAAATTCTTACCTTAGGTTGACTTTAAGACCATGTCAAATAATGTCAGTTTTTATTTTCTTTTTGCAGTGGTGTCCGTCCATTTGGAGTTTCTTTACTTATTTGTGGTTGGAATGAGGGGCGACCATATTTATTTCAGTCAGATCCATCTGTAAGTATCATTAGCTATATTTGAGGGTTATGTTAAAGTATTCTTTGAATATCTAATAAAAATAAAAGGCAGAAAATTTTAAAATATAGCAGTATATTGGCTATATGAACGTGGCGTAGTGCACGTTCATTTGCATATTTAAAATGTTGGTAATTCAGTCTGACTAAGGAAACTACATTAATTCTGCCTACTGTTCTTGGTCTCACTGTCTTTTCACTGAGTTCATATGCTTGAATGATTTGTTGAAATAGTTGTATCAGATCTCTTTAAGTCTGTGGAATACTTTTGCTTTGAAAAATACTACATCTGGAGATGTGGGTCCAGAGGGTGGGTTTATACTCTGCCATCAGTTTAATTTGGGGGCTGACTTGAGTGTGACTCTTTGTGCAGAAACATTCGTGTAACTCTCTTGGATTTGGTATTTTATAAAATGGATGAGTTGTCTGCTTTAAAGCAGCATGGCATTTGAGTTAGGTTTAATGGAGGTTACAACTAGTCCATCTCATACTGGTATTCCCAGGCTCAATGATGCATTCCCCTTCACCAATACGAACAATTTTGAGAAGGAAGGTAGTTTTTTATTTGTTGACAAATGAAGGTGGCAGACTAGAGTCTGAAAGACTGTCATCCTGCTTATTAGCAGAGAACAGGGTTGTTTAACTACAGTCACAAGGAAATGAAAAGGGAGAAGTGGTTAGACTCAGTATGCCTGTCCTTATAACTCTAGCATCTGTTGGTCAGTAATTCTGATGTTGTCTTTGCTATAATCTCCAAAAGTTTCTCCATGCTTCTGTTATTTTATCCCTTTAACCTTTTTAAAAATAACCTAAATGGGCCTCCCTGGTGGCGCAGCGGTTGAGCGCTGCGCGGTGGAGCTGTCAGCAGCACGCGATGCCAGTTCTATGCCCAGCCGGGGAGAATCCCACATGGTGCGGCAGACCTCTCCTGCCTCGCCCGCTGTTCCCCTCAGCAGCGTGTTTCTGATCTGCCTGTTCTGCTCCCCACTCTGTCTCTGGTGAACCCTCTCGCGGCCCCACGCCTCTGGCCTGTACCCCAGCTTGTGTGTGTAAATAAATAAATCTAAAAATAAATAAATAAATAAATAAATAAATAAATAACCTATTAATGTACATGTTCCATTGCATTCCAAAAAATATTCTTTGACCTTAGTAGTTATGTAGGCAAGAAATAACAAGGTGATATAATTGTATAATTGTATAAATGATAATAGAGTAACAGTTTTTTCTCTTATCTTCCTTAACAGGGAGCTTACTTTGCCTGGAAAGCCACAGCCATGGGAAAGAACTATGTGAATGGGAAAACTTTCCTTGAGAAAAGGTAAACTCTATAGCTAGATTCATGAGCAAGCTTTTTTGGCTTTTAGCTCTCTTTAAATAATTACTATTGTGCCTAAACAAATTGATTATATTGCTTTATATTTGAGTGTAGTTATAGTACGGATTTCTCTTTGTACATTGTCATGGCTGTTTTTTCCCGTATGTTGCTTTTATTTATTACTTCATTTGTCCTACCATCTTAAAAAAAAAACACATTTAGAGTTCACATTATGACAATTCCAAAAAAAGCCCTGTGATACCAAATATCTACTGTTACATGATATGTATGCTGGAGCACAATATAAAAATACTGTTATTGCTCTTATAACAAAGTGTAAGAGCACTTACAACAAAGTGCTCTTATTTATTCTCAGCTGATTACTAGACTTAGCATTATATTGTAGTCTCTCCCCAAAATGTCCTCCCTTTTGAATGGGAAAGTCTATAATTGACTTTAACTGACAGATGAACCTCCTTAGTATGTCCTTCACGTAGTGTTACAGTTACTAAACTCTTAAACCTGGGATTAAATGGTGAAATTAAATAATCTTAAAATTTTAGAGCACTTTCTCCTTCTTTTATATATTATTAATGAGCCTTTCAAACATTTCATCTGAAATTAGGAACCAACCTGAAAAATTTTGCAAAGGTCTGTTTATCTGCTTTATTTAAAAAAAACATGATATTAGCACCACATAAAATATTTATACTTAAAAGAGGAACAATTGAGACAGCTGTCTCACTGAGGTGACTAAAAAAATTACGGTGATTTCGTATTTTTAAAAAGCCGTATGCTGGGGCCTCCCTGGTGGCGCAGCGGTTGAGCGCTGCGGAGCTGTTGGCAGCGACGATGCGAGTTCGAAGCCCAGCCAGGGAGATTCCCACATGGTGCGGCAGACCCCTCCTGCCTTGCCCGCTGCTCCCCTCAGCAGTGTGTTTCCGTTGATCTGCCTGTTCTGCTCCCCACTCTGTCTCTGTGAACTCTCTCGCCACCCCACGCCTCTGGTCTGTACCTCAGCTTGGATATATAAATAAATAAATTAAAAAAAAAAAAGCCGTATGCTCTTGCTATCACTGGTTTAAATAGTGATGTGATATGTAAATAGTGCAATAAATGTTTGTTTTTCTTAAAAATTTCTTTAGATATAATGAAGATCTGGAGCTTGAAGATGCCATTCACACAGCCATCTTAACCCTGAAGGTTAGCTCAATAACTACAATTGGACTTAAAAAGATTCTATAATTCATTACTTAGAAAATTGATCTTTTTCCTTCCTTTTCAATAGGAAAGTTTTGAAGGTCAAATGACAGAAGATAACATAGAAGTGGGAATCTGCAATGAAGCTGGATTTAGGAGACTGACTCCAACTGAAGTTAAGGATTACTTGGCTGCCATAGCATAATACTGAAGTGACTGAAAAATCTGAAATTTCAGATAGTGTCTCTACTTAAACATGTTTAAAGTATGTTTTGTTTTGCAGACTTTTTGCATACTTATTTCTACATGGTCTAATGGACTGATGTTTTTAAAATGACAGTTATAAATCATAATAAACTGTTAAATCCAATTTTCAGCTTTTTAGATGTTAGAAATATTTTAACATGATGATATCCTGCTTTTTATCACAGTTGATTTCTACACATTACATTGCCAAGCAAAATGGTGAAAGCACTCTAGACTTCATACAGCTTGGTTAAGTCAGGTTTTGTTACCCTCTTTACTACCAAATATTTTCTATGCTTCAGTAAAGGAAAATGCCAATTTAGTAAACATCACTCTTAGAGCTGGGAGAATCTGCAGACTCTCCGGGGTTCATGAGATAAGGTAGGAAGCATAGATTTTTTTAGTCACAGCCTACAATGCTCTGTGAGACTGCACTGGAACTGTGAAGGTGCTAAGCTAGAGTCTCTATAAGTGATATCTAATGTAATTAAATAAAAAAATGATTTGCTGGTTCTTGTCGGTTTCTCCATCACAAGTAGGTAAATGTATCTCAAAGGAACCCCCTAGATTCTAGACTTTAACTCAAGGATGAACCTGAGTGCTGGAAATAAAATAGTAATACTAATAGTGTGAAAACGTAGGGTTTAAGTTTCTCCATCACTTACATAATTGCGATGGAATCAGAACCTTCACTGCAAATTAAAGCCCATGCAAACTTTGTTTTCAGGTGAAGGCACAGTGCTTAGTTTTATTTCTTTGTATTTTAATGTATCTTCAGATAAGAGAAATGATGCCATTAAGCTGGGTCACAGGACATAGTGAGAGATTATGAACATCATCATTCTTACCAGCAAAGAGATACTTGGCAGTTCTGTCATTTAAATGGAGTTCAAAAGATTTTAAGTAAGATTTAGACAAACATTTCTAACATTAATCTAACACCCATATATCTTGTTATAGATGACAGAAACATGAGAGATGGGAGATTCAACCTTACCTTCTGTTTTAGAATGTTTGTCTGGAAGACCTCATCTAATAATCTCTCCTTATGGACTCTTGTTATATTGTGGCTCTAGTAAACTTGGAAAGAGAATGTAGTGGTAAAAAGAAAGGGATTTTGGAGTGAGGTCTCAACTCTCCCACTTACTGGATGAGTGACTGCACAAAGTAATTATGTCACAGGGTTTTCTAAGATCTAACTTTGATAATTCAAGTGAAAGACCTGGCATGGTTCATGGCTAAGTACTCTGTTTTAGTCGCTTTTGAATTTACTTTGTCCCTCTCTAATGTTTGATATTTAAAAACCAGAGAAATGTCAAAGTCGTACAAGTCAAAGAAGGGAAAAGTAAGGCAGATACATTTGTGACAAATGAAAAGTATATCTAGGTTCTTACTAATAAGTCCTAAAGAAAACAGAGGAAAGATTAACTGAAGTAGATCTGTGTTTATAGTCTATTTATTCCATATCTTGTCTAAAGCCCATTTCCAGTTGGAGCTGCCTTTAGCACTTCCCTTTGTTCTTACTTTCTACTTGTCATTGATCTCCTCCTTCTGGCCCAGTTTTTGGAAAATTCACTTATTTCTTTTAGCAATCCATTGCATTCCTAAGTTATTTCTTGCCTGTGGAGTCTTGCTTTTAATCTTTCTTAAGAATCATAATGTTCCTAATGTTTTCTACTCTTGTTTCAGTTTCTATCTTCTCATCCTTAAAAGTTTTTCCCTCTACTTGTTATATCTATTTTCCAGCTCTTCGCTAAACCATGGATTCACTACTAGCAATGAAACATTGGAATGTTCAAAATTCACATGTGGGGGCTGGAGGGAGTTGAGGAAAGGGAGAGTAAGGAAAAGGACTAACACTGATCTTAATTATCTAGTGGTAAATCACTGGACACCAATTACTGATAAGGGTGGTCAGAGTTTCATCTGCTCACTTCTGGCCATCAGACAAAATCAACTCTCCAGTTCTTAAGCTAGCCTTTTATCAGGTTTCTGCCCTTATAGGCAAGCTCTCTGAGCTCCTACTGTAAAGAAATGCAAACTGATGCTCACTGAATTTCCCGAGAACATGAAGGAGTTGGTAGCTCCTTTGATTTAGAATCACAATTTCCTGAAAACCAGTCCAGTGGTCCTGTACTGTCACATAGTCTCAGGGTTCCGTCTCCGCTCTTCCTCTGCCTGCTCTCAAGGACACAGGACCAAGAATACCTGACAAGTGAAATAATAGCTTCCTAACAAGCATGAGTATATTTTAGAAATTAGGTAACATTTCATCAAAAGCCATGCCCCTGATTTTCATCACTTCTTCCTTTTTTAGGTATTCTATCAGGTACTCCCCTCATATTTGAATATAGTAGCCTTATACAACTGTTTTGAATTCTTAAAAGTTAAGTCACAATAGAAACTTGATATTCCACAAGATGAGTATTTAGAATTCTCACTTTCCCCTCTCTGCCTCAGTTAGATCACAAGGTTTAGTTTAAAGGTTTTTATTATGGCTATGTGAGTATACTGATTACATTTCCTAAATAACTTACCTGGAGGTGATACTGCCTCAATTTTTGTTTTTTGTGTATCTGTCAATAATTCTTTTCAGGTTCCCACCCAAAAGATTATAAGACCCTCTATACTGTTTTCTTCATAGTGAAGACAGTATACAATATTACCAACCCTCCAATCCCACATATGCTTCTGAGATCTCTGTTGGAATCCTCTATCTTTTTTGTTTAAATCAGGTGAGTTGTATGTTTATTCTTTCTCAGTTGACTGTGTTTGGAAATTCTGCATTACAAACAGTTATCTCCACATTGAGAGCGCATTATTCCCTTCTAGATTTGGTTCTAGATTCCCTTCTATATTGCTGATGAGAAGCCTATTGCTGTTGTATATATAGAATGTCAAATGTTTTATTTATACCCTCTCCCCTGTAACTTTTAGGGTTTTTTTTTCTTGTTTTAGTTTTTTGGGTTTTTTTGTTTTTGTAATCCACAGTGCTCTGAAATTTAACACTTATGTGCCATTGTGTGAGTTTCTTAACCATTAATTGTGCTGAGCACCCAGTAGGCTATTTCATGTAGATTTTTTGGTTTGGGGAAACTTTCTATTCTTTATTTCTTCTTTGTTTTTGTTTTTAAGCTCCTATTAATTGCATTTTGGACACAAATACTGGGCCCTTACGTTTTTACTTTATTGTTGACCATTATTCTACTTGTAGATTTGTACGCGTATTTCAATGTTTGGGATATAATTTTTAATTTTGAAGAACTTTCCTATACTCTGTCACCTTTAAAAAAAATCTGCTTGTTTCACGGTTGAATTATCTTTTAATCTGAGGATGTTACAGAATATTTTTAAAAACTATTTCCCTTCAAATTCCAAACAAAAATGTTTTGGGTTATGTTTGTGAGTCCCAATCCTAGTTAGAGAGAGTGCCATATATCAGCATCTATGCACTATTTTTCTAATGTCTTTCATTTGCTGAATTTCTCCAGAAAAAAATAGGGTTCGGAAGAGAGGATAATAGGGGTAAGATGAGGCAGACAACAGACTGACATTTCCCGATTCAGTAGAAAAACTTTCACTCTTTTGTACCTCTTCCCAGCCTTTATTAGCCCTTGTGTTTAGAACCCCTCTGATTTCCTTTTTTCAGAGTCAGAAACTCTAGTCTTGACCTGAGGAAGGATAGGCAAGGGCCCAGCTACACTGGAAAGAAGAGAGGCCTTGGATGTTTGTTACTTAAATAGACTTGCAATACCATTTTTAATTTTGCTTCACTGATTCCCCTCCCCTCTGACTTTCAGGCATCTTGGAGTTCCAAAACCTTTCTGAGGTTCTGCTTTGTGATTTTATGTCTATCTTTTTGTTCAGGCAGTATGCCCTGGTCTAACTTAATCATCTGTAGAGAGGCTATCTGACATTCAAAATACTCCTCTGAGGTGGAGTTAATCTGTAAACTATATCTCGATCCTTTAAGTTTTTAAAGGGGTTGAATAATATGAATAAAGCAGCTAGATCAGTGTCTCCCATATAGTGAAGATTAGATCAGTATTACTGCTCTTCCAAAAACGTGTTGACGTCATTTCCTGTGCAATCATCTTTTTGTCTTTGTAGGTTTATTCCTTTTTTTTTTTTTTTTTAAAGACCTACACTGGGGTGTAGACCAGAGGTGTGGAGGGTGAGAGAATTCAACAGAGTGGGGACAGAACACGCAGATCTTCTGAAATACACTGCTGAGGAGAGCAGCAGGTGAGACAGAAGTCTGCTGCTGCATGTGGGTCAGCTCCCTGGCCAGGGATTGCATTTTTGCCACAGTGGCTGGCTATAGCTTGATAGTGCTGAGACTTTAACCCATAGGCCACCAGGGAGGCCCCCTTTTTAAAATTTTTACTGTCAGTTCAGTAAGGCTGATGAAGAAGCAAGGCATACATAGATTAGTTTTTACTTGAAGTCTCCTAGTTTTAAGTTTTACTTTATTAAATCTGTATTCTATCTTGGTGACTTTGGGCACTCCAGTAGGCTAATCTGAATTACCCAGCTCCTCAGAATCCACTTGATTGTTAGTGGACTTCAGAAAGGCAGTAACTCGATCACTTCCTATGGGGAGCCCTGAATGGTGCGCTTACTAGCTGCATGATCTTTGACAGGCTGTCTGGCACTTACGTAAAGCTTGAGCTTGATGACAAAACAGTGTGTAATTGCCCAGAGCTAAGTAGTTGGGTGCCACCTGGAGATTTTCTACGAAATACACCAACTCCTGGCTCAGATAAGTCTCTCACTAGGGTTTAGAGGACGGGTTTAGCAAACTGGAATTCCGGAGAGAGCTGCTTGCGCCCAGTTAGTGTGCCCCGGGCTCAAACTGCTGGGGAGGGGAGGGCGTGGAGCCAGGTGCCCTTAACAAACATGGCCGCCGTGTTAGCTACAAGCCCGCTTGGGAGGCCGCGCTGCCGCCTGGGAATCGCGGACGCGGCGTCACCCGCCGCGGAGCCACGTGACGCGGGAGAGCGCTGGAGGCGGCGGGTTTGCGCGGTGGAGCAGCAGGGGAGATCTGAGTGAGGTGGCGGCTGCCTGG
The DNA here is from genome assembly GCA_004024925.1 of Scalopus aquaticus. Taxonomy (NCBI): domain Eukaryota; kingdom Metazoa; phylum Chordata; class Mammalia; order Eulipotyphla; family Talpidae; genus Scalopus; species Scalopus aquaticus. The sequence goes on along the minus strand of PVIJ01004104.1, from coordinate 83,949 downwards.
AGAGGTTTCTTGGCGGGTTCCGGCCTCGCATGAAGACGTGCCGGTCTGCTCGCGCTCACGGTCCCGAGCGCTGCTGGTGAGGAGTCGGGGAGGGGGATGCGGGAAGCAGCGGGCCTCCCTGCGATCTCGGGAGGGGCTGGGCCTGGCCGGCTTGGTCGGGAGTGTGGCCGCCGCCAGGCTGCTGCGCGCTTCCGGCCTTGTCTTCACGCCGGGTGCGTGTCGCGGAGCAGTTAGAGCCTGAGCCCACCTGGAGGCCCCGCCGAGCAGGTGACCGCGGGGCCCGACTTCCCTATGCCGGGTCAGAAGGCCCCACTGATTTTCGGGGTCTCAGGCTACCCGTGGAATCTTCGTGCTTTTCCTAAGGAGTGGGAGCGTGAGCAAGTTGGTGGGTTCCTCCAGTCCTTTAAAATACTCCAGCTTGACATCAAACCCTGGAGCCAGGCAGCCTTTTTCCCTTGGCTTTTGTACCATATGGCCCATCACGAGGCAGCCGGTTAAAGGAGACCCACTCTTGAAGAAAGGAAAAGCTCGGTATGGTCAACTTAGGGCAGATTCTCTAGCTTTGATAATTTGCTAACCCTCTAGTCCGTGTGGATCTTTAAAAATCATTTTAGTTTGATTTTTCTGAGCCTTGTGTTAAAATTTCTCTACAAGCAAACGGTCTGACTGTAAGAGAATTCCTTAATATTCCCAACCTCCTGCATTTTAGCCTAACCAAAAACATACCGTGGATCCATGACTTTCAGGCTGAAGAAATGAAGGTCCAAAGTGTGTCAGAATCCAATTTCCTAAGGAGGAGTTCAGAAGTATAACCATCATCCCTTTCCTTAGCTGGCAGAGGAGGGAGTCACTCCAGAATCACACGCAGAAGCCCAGGTTCATAGACTTGGCTCCTGAAGCTTCGTTGCTAGACTGGAGTTTTATAATCCTCAGTGAAGAGTTGATTGTTGCCATAATTTTAATGACTTTGAATTTTTGTGTTTCTTTTTATAGGGAAGGAATAATGCTGTCAGCATGTCTGCACACTCCATGCTCTGTGAACGAATTACCATAGCCAAGGAACTGATCAAGAGAGCAGAATTACTTTCTAGATCAAGAAAAGGTGGCATAGAAGGTGGTGCAAAGCTGTGCAGCAAATTAAAGGCAGAATTAAAATTCTTACAGAAAGTAGAAGCTGGGAAAGTAGCTATTAAGGAATCCCATTTACAGAGCACAAATCTAACACATCTACGAGCGATTGTGGAATCAGCAGAAAACCTGGAAGAAGTTATTAGTGTTCTTCATGTTTTTGGTTACACAGATACTTTGGGAGAAAAGCAGACCCTTGTGGTGGATGTAGTTGCAAATGGTGGTCATACTTGGGTGAAAGCCATTGGCCGAAAGGCTGAAGCTCTGCATAACATTTGGCTGGGCAGAGGCCAGTATGGTGACAAAAGCATCATTGAGCAGGCTGAAGACTTTCTCCAGGCCAGTCACCAGCAACCAGTGCAGTATAGCAACCCTCATATCATCTTTGCTTTTTACAACAGTGTTTCCAGCCCCATGGCAGAGAAGCTGAAAGAAATGGGCATTTCAGTAAGAGGTGACATAGTAGCAGTTAACTCTCTCTTAGATCACACTGAAGAGCTCCAGCCAAGTGAGAGTGAATCAGATGATGAGGGGCCTGAACTTTTGCAGGTGACCAGAGTAGACAGAGACAATATACTAGCAAGTGTTTCATTTCCAACAGAGATTAAGGTCGATGTGTGCAAAAGAGTAAATCTAGACATTACTACTTTAATCACATATGTATCTGCCCTCAGCTATGGGGGCTGCCACTTTATCTTCAAAGAAAAAGTGCTCACAGAACAAGCAGAGCAAGAGAGGAAAGAGCAGGTTCTACCACAGCTCGAGGCGTTTATGAAGGACAAGGAGATGTTTGCTTGTGAATCTGCTGTCAAGGATTTTCAGTCTATCCTAGATACCTTAGGAGGACCTGGAGAGAGAGAGAGGGCTACTATGCTAATTAAGCGAATTAATGTGGTGCCAGATCAGCCCTCTGAGCGTGCCTTGAGACTAGTGGCTAGTTCAAAGATCAATAGTCGCTCATTAACGATTTTTGGGACTGGAGACACTCTAAAAGCTATCACAATGACTGCCAATAGTGGTTTTGTCCGAGCTGCCAATAATCAGGGTGTTAAATTTAGTGTGTTTATCCATCAGCCCAGAGCGCTAACTGAGAGCAAAGAAGCTCTAGCCACCCCCTTATCAAAAGACTACACAGCTGACAACACTAATGTCATCCTTTAAATATTCTCGCAGAAATAAGTTATTTATACCAAAGGCTGGGTCTTTCCATATTAATTAGCTAAAAAAGGTCTAGTAAAAATACTACTACAACTCTTTAATCAGTAGAATTGATTGTGTTTCATCTATAAAGTATGTAGCCTTCTAAAAGTAGGAAAATCCTGAGACAACCTTATTTATCAAACTATAACAAATACATCTATATAAGGCTTCTAGCTGTATCAGTACTTTTGTTTGATTCAGTAGAGCTACAAGTTCTTTACGAGTAATCACATTTCATGGAATATGGCTACATTGGCATCATGCATTAAATATCTGGAGAAAACTGAAGCTTGTTTTTCATTATATTTTTTTATCAATTGATGTGGGTTATGGTGGGAGGTAATAGTTTATCACTAATTTTAGAATCAAAAGGTATGACCATTAATAATGAAAAGAACTTACTGTTTGTGTCAGTTGTGGTCTGATGGGTATGTTTACAGAGTACATGAATGTAGAAGGAAAATGGGATCATATGAACCTATTGAAAATAACTTTTTGAATAGAAAGCCAACTATACTGGGAACCTGTGACATTTAAGGTAAAATATTAATTTGAACAAATTGAAAATGAATTACATAAAACACTTAAAAGAATTTCTATTTTATAAGTGCAAATCCCCATCTTGTGTTTGAATTAAGAATGTACCTTACCTGTTCTTTCTGCAGGTGGCCAGTGACAACTGCTTTACCTCACTGTTAGAAAGTAGCGGCAGAGGAAATTCCATGCCAGTTCCATGACACAAATTGAACATTTTTATGTCCGCAGTACATTGTTTTATTAGTTTACAATAAAAATTGCCAAATTTCCAAAATTTCCAAAATTGGGAAATTAAATCTTAAAGCTTAAGTGAAATGTGGAAGTCAGTATTATAACTTGATTTTGTGTCCCACATTGTGACCTCTTTAGAATGCCAAAGTAGTGTTACTACTTGATGAGAAGAGAAATTCAGTCTAGCAACAATGTTGGGGTAATGGAATTTGATTATTATTCATGAATGTTTCTGAAGCAAAATGCAAAATTAAGTGTATGGGATATGCTTGGAGTATACTTGGCTATTACTAAGAAACATTTCTTGGGGGAAAAGGCCATGATTGGTTTCCAATTTAGAGAGGTATATTTAACTTTGCAATTGTAATTGTCTAGTATTAGAAATTGAACTTAATTTTTGTTTAGCACCTATTAAAAGTCTTATTAGAAGTACTGAGCATTATAACAGGTGTAAAAAATGAATGACTTTTGCTCTAAAGGATGTTTGAAATTTCAAAGGAGTGGAAGTAAATTACTAAATAGAGTTAATGTACTAAGGGAACTATGTTTAAATACCATAGGAAAAGCCTAAGAGTAATTCTTGCTGTGAAGTTAGGAAGTCAGAGAGAAAGTGACATTTGAGGGTTTGGTGTGAGAGATTACAAAGTGTGTACCGGGAATAGAATTTGGAAAGATACAACAGTGTGATTAGGGTGTTTGTTCAGAATCTAGAATCATGTATTTAATAAAGCTGGAAAAGTGAAAACTAAAAAGTTTGATGTTAGAGAGTCAATGGCAAACTTAAGTAAGGGTGGGTCATGATCAGATCTCTGAGAAAGCCTAAGATCTGCACAGTAGAGGAAGAATCCATAATAAAGTTATGGATATGTGCTGGATTTGTTCAAGGAAAAAATTAACACTCATTTAACATACATTGGGTGCCTATCATGTGCCAGATAGTATGAAAATCTGAGCTTTCAAAGCATAGCAGGGGAGGAACACTTCTGTCTCTGCTCATTGTGAATTGATAACTCAGACCTTGGAATCTTTGCCAACTAGAAGGTACAGCTTTGGTGCATTTGAGGGAACTCTCCTAAAGTGGCCACCTGTGCTCCCCTCATGACCATTGTTTTTGTCCAGACATTCCCATTCCATGAGTGCAATTCTTAATACAATCAATACTGCAAGCAAAGGTGAGGTTGAGGGGTAGGGCACTGGATCCTGGAAGTAGAGCAAGAAACTGCCTTCTTTAGAAGTATACACAGACATAGACACACTTACACAGTCTACACATAATCTCAAAGATCTCTAACTCACCAAAAGATTAACAAGAGTAAAAAAATGAAGGAAATAGTTTGAAAAATTAGAAAAAAAAACTATCCCATTAACGACCTGTTAAAAACTGCCAAGTCAAAAGAATCAGTGTGCAAAAAGATTATGAAAAGTGAAAATATGTAACTAGGAAATACAAAAACATTCTAAAATCCTTTGAAAAACACTATAATTTGGGGGGGGCATGGGAAATGAAGCTGATCATAGAAGATAAACCAAGTTAAATCACTTTCAAATGAGCTGCAAAGATTGGGAGTAAATGCAGACAATGTAGGAAAAAGCAAGTCCAAAAGACTTTTGAGGAAAAATTAAAAGCAGGAAAGAATAAGAGCTGTAAGACCAAGAAGAATATTGGCATTGGAGAGTACTACTTACATAAATGCTGTATGTGCTATTTTGATAAATTTGCAAATAGAGGCATGGTATTCTTAAGGAATTAGAACTGAGGAATAGAAATTGTTTGAAATTAATATTAAGTAAAAATATGTATGAGAATATCAATATAGTTACTTTGAAATATACAAAACATTTCCGTATTTGTGCTTTGCCCAGAAGAAATAACACGTGTGGAGTTTGTTATCTTTTCTGTGTTATAACATCAATAGAAATAGGCAACATAATTTTTTAAAATTTATTTAATTTATGTTTTTTACATTGTGTAGTCCACCACCAATCCACCTGTGACCCATCGCCATTGTCTCTTGTGCTCTTCTTCCCCATTCTGAGCCCTTATCCTCCCCTCCCTTGCTGGGTGTCTCTCTCTTTTTTGGTTCCCCTATATGCCTGTTACGAGTGAGACCATTTGATATTTTTCTTTCTGGCTTATTTCGCTGAACATGATCCTTTCTAGCTCCATTCAGGTTGCTGCGAATTGCGTGTATTTATCATTTTTGAATGCTGAATAGTATTCCATTGTATATGTACCACATCTTCTTGATCCAACCATCTATTTTTGGGCATCTGGGTTGTTTCCATATCTTAGTTATTATAAACAGTGCTGCAATAAACATACCGGTGCATGTATCCTTTTGGATTAGTGTTTTTTTTTTTTTTCCCTTTGGGTAGATTCCCAAAAGTGGTATTGCTGGGTAGTATGGAAGCTCCATTTTCAGCAGTTTGAGGAAACACCATACGACTTTCCATAGTGGTTGAACCAGTTTGCATTCCCACCAGCATTGTAGGAGAGTTCCTTTTTCTCAGCATCCTTGTCAGCTTTTGTTGTTGCCTGTTTTTTTTTTTTTTTTAATGTGCGCCATTCTCACTGGTGTGAGGTGGTATCTCATTGTGGTTTTGATTTGCATTTCCCTGATTATATGTGATGTTGAACATTTTTTCATATACCTATTGGCCATTTGCTTTTCTTCTTTGGAGAACTGTCTTTTTAGCTCTTCTGCCCATTTTTTGATTGGATTGTTGACTTTGTTTTTGTTAAGTTGTGTGAGCTCCTTGTAGGTTTTTGTTATCAGTCCTTTGTTGGTTGTATTGTGTGCAAAGATTTTTCCTAGTTAGTAGGGTGTCTGTTTTGATTGTCTCTTTTGCTGTGCAGAAGCTTTTTAGTTTGATGTAGTCCCAACTGTTTATCTTTTCCTTCACTTCCTAACGCTTTTGGGGATGTGTCTTTAAAGATTTTGCTGAGATATCTGTCTTGTAGAGTTTTGGCTGTTTTTTCTTCTATAAATTTTATGGTTTCAGGTCTTACATCCAGGTCTTTTATCCATTTTGAGTTGTTTTTTGTGCATGGTTTGAGGTAGTAGTCTAGCTTCATTTTTTTGCATGTAGCAGTCCAGTTTCCCCAGCACCATTTATTGAACAAGCTAACCTTGTTCCATTGCATATTCTTTGCTCCTTTGTCAAAGACTAGTTGTCCATAGATATGTGCATTTATTTCTGGGTTTTCTATTCGATTCCATTGGTCAATGCATCTGTTTTTGTTCCAGTACCATGCTGTTTTAATTATTATGGCTTTGTAGTATAGTTTGAAGTCAGGGAGTGTAATCCCTCAATTTCTTTCTTTTTAGTCAGGAGAGCTTTAACTATTCGAGGTTTTTTGTGGTTCCATATGAATTTCATCAATGTTTGTTCTATTTCTTTAAAGTATGTCATTGAGATTTTTATTGGAATAGCACTGAATCTGTAAATTGTTTTTGGTAGAATGGCCATTTTTATAATGTTAATATTTCCAGTCCATGAGCAGGGGATGTCATTCCATTTTTTTATGGCCCTCTCTATTTCTCTTAATAGTGTCTTATTGTTTGCTTTGTATAAATCCTTTACCTCTTTTGTTAGGTTTATTCCCATTATTTGATTTTTTTTTTGTTTCAATTTTGAAGGGGATGGTTCTCTTAATTTCTTCTTCCTCAGACTGAGTGTTTGCATATAAGAAGGTTACTGATTTTTGTGTGTTGATTTTGTATCCTACTTTACTGAACTGGTCTATAATTTTGAGTAGTATTTCTATGGAGTATTTAGGATTCTCTATGTATATTATCATATCATCTGCAATTAGTGACAGTTTGATTTCTTCTTTCCCTATTTGGATTCCTTGTATGTCTTTCTCTTGTCTTATTGCTCTGGCTAGGGTTTCCAGTATTATATTGAAAAGCAATGATGAGAGTGGACATCCTTGCCTTCTTCCTGATCTTAGGGGAAATGCTTTCAGCTTCTCGCCGATGAGGATAATATTGGCTGTGGGTTTGTCATATATGGCTTTTATTATGTTAAGGTATGTTCCTTCTATTTCAAGGATTTCAAGGGCCTTTATCATAAATGAATGTTGCACTTTGTAGAATGCTTTCTCAGCATCTATTGATATGATCATATGGTTTTTATTTTACTTTTTGTTGATGTGTTGGATTACATTAATTAATTTTCAGATGTTGGACCATCCCTGTGTTCCTGGAATAAATCCCACTTGATCGTGGTGTATTATGTTTTGGATACATTGTTGGATCCTGTTGACTAAGATTTTGTTGAATATTTTTGCATCAGTATTCTTTAGAGAGATTGGTCTGTAGTTTTCTTTTTTTGTGTTGTCTGTTTGATTTTGGGATTAGTGTAATGTTGGCCTCATAGAACATGTTTGGTAGTATTCCTTCCTTCTCAATTTTTTGAAAGAGTTAGTGTAAGATAGGAACTAGTTTGTTTTTAAATGTTTGGTAGAATTCATTTGTAAAACCATCTGGTCTTGGGCTTTTGTTTTGGGGAGGGTTCTGATTACTGTTCCAATTTTGCTGCTTGTGATTGGCCTATTTGGGTATTCTGTATCTTCTTTATCTAGTTTTGGGTGCTTGTATAGTTCTAGGAATTTGTCCATTTCCTCTAGGTTGTTGAACTTGTTTCCATATAGCTGTTCATAATAACCTCTGATTATTCTTTTGATTTCTGCTGTCTGGTGTAATTTCTCCTCTTTCATTTGTGATCCTATTTATTTGTGTTTTCTCCCAGTTTTTCTTTGTAAGCCTGGCTAGTGGTTTGTCTATTTTGTTTATTTTTTCAAAGAGCCAGCTTTTGGTTTCATTGATCTTCTGGATTTTTTTTTTATTTCCATTTCATTTATTTCTGCTTTGGCTTTTATTATTTCCTATCTTATACTGTTTTTTGGGGGGTTTTTGTTGTTCAATTTCTAATTCTTTGAGATGGGAGATTAGATTGTTTCTTTGAGTCAGTTTTTGTTTCTTGATGTGAGCCTGTATTGCTATAATATTTCCGTATTATTACTGCTTTTGCTGTGTCCCAAACATTCTGGGAAGTTGTGTCTCCATTGTCAGTCTTTTCTAGGTATTTTTCAATTTCTTCTTTGATCCCCTCAGTAGTCCAGTGGTTTTCCAGCAGTGTGGGTTTCAATCTCCATGAAGTAAGAGGGTTCCTTTTTTTCTTTTCATGGTTTATTTCTAATTTGATGGCTTTATGATCAGAGGAAGATAGTAGGTATGATTTTGATCTTAGTGTATCTGTTGAGGTTCATTTTGTGACCTGTATGTGATCAATCCTAGAGTATGATCTGTGTGCACTTGAGAAAAATATGTATTCAGATTTTGGGGGGTGTAGTGCCCTATAGGTATCTGTTAATCCCATGTGGTATAGGCCCTTATTTAGAGCTTTAGTGTCCTTGTTTATTTTTTGTTTTAGTGATCTGTCCATTGGTGAGAGTGGGGTATTGAAGTCTCCTACTATATATGTAATTTCTCTAATGTCTTTTCAGAGATGATAATAATTGTCTGATATATTTTGGTGCTCCTTCATTTGGGGAGTATATGTTGATGAGGATTATATCATCATGCTGAATTGTCCCCTTTATCACGATGTAGTGATCAGCTATATCTCTTTTTACGTTTTTCAGTTTGAATTCTATTTCATCTGATATAAGTATAGCTGTCCCTGTCTTCTTTTTTGGTCCATTTGCTTGTAGAATTGTTTTCCAGCCTTTTACTTTCAATCTGTGTTTATCTTTTGTAGCTAAATGTGTTTCTGTAGACAGCAGAAGTTCAGTTCTGTTTTTTGATCCATCTTGCTACTCTGTGCCTTTTTAGTGATGAGTTTAGTCCATTTACATTTAGTGTTAGTATTGATACATTGGCATCTATATTTGCCATTTTATTTGTCTTTTTGTGGTTTTATTCCTTGTCTTATTCTTATCTTCTTTTTCATTCCTCTGTTGGTTTTGGTTTTAGGACTTCTTGTATTATTTTTTGGAGTGGGTGTTTAGTCATGGTGAATTTATGGAGACTCTGTTCGTCTGGGAAGATCCTAATCCTTTCTTCATAGAGGAAGGGGAGCTTTGCAGGGTAAAGTATTCTTGGTTGGCATTTATTTTCTTGGAGTTTGTTGAATATGTCCCTCCATTCTCTTCTTGCCCATAGCATTTCTTCAGATAAGTCTGATGTCAGCCTGATTGTTTTTCCTTTATAGATTATTTGTTTACTCCCCCTTGTCAGTTACAATATTTTTTTCCTTATCCTGTACTCTTGTGAGTTTTACTATTATATGTCTAGGTGTAGTTCTTCTAATGTCATGGTGATTTGCAGTTCTTCTTGATTCTTGTATGTCTATTTTCATACTTGGGAAGTTCTCTTCTATCACCTCCTTAAATAGTTTCTCTGTTTCTTGGACCTTCTCCTCTCCTTCTGGTATTCCTATAACTCTTATATTTCCTTTCCTCATGGTGTCAGATAATTTTCAAAGCCCTTTTTCATTCTTTTCCCTTTGTGCTTCTATTTCCTTTTCCTTTCTGGTTCTTTTAATATTTTTATATTCAAGATTACTAATACAGTCTTCCATTTCATTTATTCTGCTTTCATTGCTTTTCCCAGAGTTCCTTAATTCTTCCTTTAAACTCTTATTCTCCTTTTTTAGGGTCTCAATTTCATTCTTCAGTTTGTTAATTATTTTTTTTTCATTTCATTCTTTTCTTTAAGCATGATAATTTTAAATTCTCTATCGGAGAGTCAGAATTTTTCCATGTCATTGTTGAGTTCTGGTGCTTGATTTTATTTTTGTGGTGTGTCCTTCCCCTGAGGGCTTGCTTAGTTGTTTGCATTTTTCCCTTCTCCCTGTTTGTTTTCTGATTTGTGCAATGCGACGGGCTGTTTTGTCGCTGGTATTGGTGGGCATCTTTGGGGTATTCCTTCTGGGATGTTCATAAGTGGTGGTTAGACTGAGTCTGGTACTGTTATGCAAGCCCCCCCCCCCCCGAGGATAGTAATTTGATTATGTTGATGAGCCCTATCTCTGAAGTTTCACTCCCACTGTATTTACTCAGTTCCAGGGGAGGACGGTGGCGGACATCTGACCATGGCCCCACAAACTGCTTCCCTTTGTTCATGATTAACCTAGTGGTGGGAACAGATCCCGCTGGAGGTGGATGGACCAGGCAGTTCCCAGACAGGGCTTGGGAGGAGGGTGCCCTGCTCTGCTCGCCTCTGACTGATAAAAGGCTCCTGGCAAGGCGCGTGCTGCACTTTTCCCGGGCTCCATAGACCTTGTAATGATGATGCGGCTTAAGGTGGTGCTGGGCAGGCCCAGGCAGCTCCCAGGCAGGGCATGGGGGGAAGGTGCCCTGTTGGCAACCACTCCATTCAGCTCTGATTGCTAGTGGGCTCCTTGCAAGGCGTGTGCTGCAATTTTCCAGGCTCCACAGACCTCTGACTGAGAAGAAGCTCCTTGCTGGGAGCGTGCTGCACTTTCCCTGGCTCCACAGACCTTCCAATGGCTATGCAGCTCCAGGTGGTGCTGGGTGGACCCAGGCAGGTCCTGGATGGGGTGCAAGAGGATGGTTCCCTGATCCCCAAATGTTCTGCTCACCTCTGACTGAGAAGAGGCTCTCTTTGAGGAATGTGTTGCACTTTCCCTGGCTCCACAGACCTTTTAATGGCATCATGGCTCTAAGAGGTGCTGGGTGGACCCAGGCAGTTCCTGCATGGGGCATGGGAGAATGGTGCCCTGCTCCCCGAATGCTCCACTGACCTCTGGCTGAGAGGAGGCTCCTTGCGAGGCGTGCGCTGCTCTTTCCATGGCTCCACAGACCATCTAATGGCATCGAGGGTCCAGGCGGTGCTGGACGGGCCCAGCAGGTCCTGGACGGGGCATGGGAGGATGGTGCCCTGATCCCCGAATGCTCTGCTCACCTCTGACTGAGAGGAGGCTCCTTGCGAGGTGTGCACTGCTCTTTCCCTGGCTCCGCAGACCTTCTAATGGTGTTGCGGCTCCAGGAGGTGCTGGGTGGACCTAGGCATGGGGTACTTGAGGATGATGCCGTGCTCCCTGAGTGCTCCGCTCACCTCTGACTGAAAGGACGCTCCTTGCGAGACACACGCTGCTCTTTCCCTGGCTCTGCAGACCTTCTAATGGCGTCACCACTCCAGGGGGTGCTGGGCGGGCCCAGGCAGTTCCAGGATGGGGTGCAGGAGGATGGTGCCTTGCTCCCCGAATGCTCCGCTCACCTCTGACTCGGCAACGGATATTTTCTTGGCTCTCTTTGTTCTGTATGGCATACAGAGGGCATGTAGGTAAAAAGGTGCTGATAGTGGCTGTTAATAACTTTAGTCATAAATTGAATAGTTAGATCATAAATTTTGTGAACTAATATGCAATCTACCATTGATGTACTTTTAGGAAGTGCATTGCTATTATAAACAGTCTGAAAAACAGACAACCATCACTAGGGTTTTACCTGTAATTTATTGTCTAAAATGAGAAACTTCTAAAAATTAAAGCAGATGCTAAGAAAGCAGTAAGCTGGGCTGTCTTTGGAAAATTGGATGTCATACCTGGCCCCAAACAAATTCCTAACAATGGAATTCAAATATGAAAGTTAAATTCTATGTTTTGAAATTTATTGCCAATTACCCTCCAATAATTGCATCAATTTATAATTGCATAAATGGTTTGTATTAAAGGTGTTTTTAATGCACAAACTCACCAATGTTGAGTATTACACATCGTTTTAAAAATTGTAATGTCTTAAAATTGCATTTTATTTAAAAGAATATACATTTAATTATTAATGAGGTTGTTGATAGATTTGTTGGCCATTTACATTGCCTTTGTTCTGAGTTCTTTAATATTTTTTGTCCATTTATCTTTCTATACTTTTCTATTTCTTTATACTCTTTGGCTCTATATTAGTCTTTTATTTATTATGTGTCAACAAATTTTCTAGTTTGTCATTTGTTTCTTTCAACTGAGGAAATGAAATTTTGTTCCATTTCCTGTTTCTCCTGAGCACACATTTAATTCAATATTTTCAGTCTCCTCTGAAGTTAAATAGGGTCATGGAAGATGATTGGAAGTGAGATGGTTGGAATATGATTGGAAGTCCAGCACTTCCAGGCTGGACTTTAAATTTTCTTGTGTGATTCTTCTCACTCTTATTCTTATCTATGTCCAGATACAAAAGATTCTGTGGAAGACCCATCCTGGATGTTGGTAGAGGTACCAGGTGACAGAAACTTGGTTCATGACGTTCACGGTGTGCAGGGTCTATCTGTCCTGCATTTGATGGTGCTTTGATCAAGAAATAAACACTAGATGAGACACTGACAAATACACATTTACCTTGGTTAATGGTATTTTGTATTGGAGATGGTTTACATTTTAATGTAATCAAATTAGCAATCTCTCTTCCTGCTTTCTGGGTTCTGTGTTAGACAAAGGTTCTTATCAATTTACTTAATAGGGAAGTGAAAATCAAAACCACAATGAGATGAGATACCTTTATTTATCTTATATCTTTGAGAATGACCTATATTTAAAAAGATCAAATCCAACAGGTGTGTTAGCAAGAGAGAGGAGAAAAAGTAGCCCTTGTACACTGTTGGTGGAAATATAAATTGGCCCAGTCCCTATGGAAAACAATATGGAGGGTTCTTGAGAGATTAAAAATAGATCTACCATATGATTCATCAATTCTACTCCTAAGTATCTACCCAAGGAATATGAAAATACTAATTTGATATGTGAGATATATATGAGATATATATGAACTCTTTCAATCATTGCAGCACTATTTATAATAGTCAAGTCATGTAAACAACCTAGGTGCCCAATGACAGATGAATGGATAAAGATGTGGTTTCATACTTAATAGAATACTACTCAGTTATATGTATAAAAAATAAAAGATCTATTGCCATTTGCAACAACATGGCTGGAACTGGAAGGTATTATGCTAAAGTAAATAAATCAGGACAAAGACAATACTGGAGAATGATTGCACTAATGGGGACTCTAAAGAAGAAAAACAAAGGAACAGACAAAACTAAATCAAAACAAATCCTAGAAATCTCACTGAAGAATTGAGGCTACCAGAAGGGGTGAGAGGGAGCCAAGGCAGGTGGACTATAGTGAACCATAGTGGAATCCTGTCGGCCTTTTGCTGGTGGACAGCGTGTCAACCATCTGAACACTTCATCCATCCGAAGAGGTGTGAATCTGTACCTCTAAATCATATACAGTGTTGTAAACCAATATTACTTCAACAAGAAAAGATATAATTTTTTAAAAGACTCCAAATATCCTGTTAAGATTGCCAGTTTCATTTCCATAAATAATGTATGGCAGTACTTAGCTCTGTAGCCTTACTGGAATTGGATTTTCCTATTTTTTTAAGTTGGCAAGGAAATTCATTTGTTTGAATAATAGTGAGTCTTAAATTCTTAGTTGATTTTTAATATTTTCCCTACCCCTCTCTCTCTCTCTCTCAGCAGATGTTTGATTTTCCAATCATTTATAAAATCTATTTATATAAAGATTATTCCCACTATCTATTGCTATTTGACAATCCCACAATTTAGTGACTTAAAATAAGTACTATTTCATTATATCTCATGATTTGATAGCTTAGGGACTCAAACAGGACTTGGCTGGGTGATTCTACTGTTCTAAGTGTCATTAGCTTTGGTCACTCAGTGGTACTTAGCTGGAAGCTGGTATGATCTGGAGCTGCCTAAATTGCTCCACTTAACACATTGTATGCGGGAAACATATTTATATGTTTTACGTTGACTGGTAGTAGAGTGCGGGACACGTATTAATACGTTTTTTATAGACTAGCGGTAGAATGCAGGTAATGTATAAATATGTTTATTTTTATACTTAAAAAATTAGCAAAAATGGCCCACGCCACCTGTTAGTGTGCGATAAAAACTACCTGCAAACAATGTGTTAACAGGAGGAATGACTGGAAAGCTGTGCTCACTTGGACCTCTCTTGCTCTCCATGTGGTCTCCTAAGGAGAGTGGAACTTACTTGGCAACTCAGGGTTTGGCGAGAAAGTGTTCCAGAAGATAGGAAATGAAAACCTTAATCCTCTTAGACCCAACTGGGCCCAGAAGGGAGCAGAGCATCTTTTGTAGTCTAGTGGTTAAAGGCAGTGCTAGCTCACTTCAATGGGAGGCATGTAGGATCCAACATTTGATGGCAATAGTGTTCAAGAATTTGTGACTATTTTTAGTCCAGCGTTATGATTGAAAACCTTCTTTTTAAATAAATTGCAGATATTTTCTCTGCTTTTCTTTGGACTTCCAACTTTGTGTTTTTTTTGTTAGATGGGCATTTAAAGTTTTTATGTAATAAAATATATTGGTTATTTTTTTTTTCATTCTGACTTCTGAGTTTTGTTATGCTTAGAAAGACATTCTCCAAAATTACTTGTTAAAAATTTCCCTATATGTTTATGTGTTGTTAATTTGGTTTTATTTTCTATATATATGTTTGATATATATGCAATTTACTTTTGGGTATAATAGGAAGTAAGAACCTAGGAAGTATTTTTCATGATAAGATAATGTCAGTCTTCTTGCTTTCTATTTTTTATCATTTCCTTTTATTACTTCATTTATTTATTATTTATTTCTGTCACCATTCCTTATAGCCCCTTGTCCCTTTCCCTTCCCCCCCTTAACCTCAAAGTCCTCACTGTGTTTATTGATTTGTGAAAAAATTTTGTTGTAGAATTATCTGCTCTGTAAATGTCCAGTATTTGTGTTTATCATTCTGATCTGCTTTACTGTACATAATTCTCTCAAACTCCCTCCATTTTGTTGAAAATAGCTGCATTTCATTCTTACAGGAACCTAACTCTTCATAGTGTGGATATACCACAATTCTTGATCCATTGATGGACATTTAGGCTTTTTCCATGTCCTAACTTTTGTAGACAATGCTGCTATGAATATTGTGAAGCATGGGTTTTTATGTAGGTTGTTTTATATTACATATACCCAAGATTCGGGTTACTAGATCACAGGGTATTTCCGTTTTTAGATTTTTAAGGCAAATCCAGATTGCTTCCCATAATGGTTACAACAGTTTACATCCCCATCAACAGTGTAACAAAGTTCCTTTTTCTCTGCATCTTCTCCAATACTTGTTGGAGGTCTTTTTAATATGTGCCATTCTCACGGGCTTGAGATATTATCTTTTTGTGGTTTTACCTGTCTCTCTCTATTTGAAATGATGATGAAAAATTTTCATGTCTTTTGGAATTCTGGATATCTTCTTTGGTGAATTATAAGTTCATATCTGCTGTCCATTTATTATTTGGGTTATTTGTATATTTATTGTTGCATTGTGTGAGTTTTTATATATTTTGGGTATTAATCCCTTATCAGTTATATATATAGTTTGTGATTATTTTCTCACATTCAGTAGGGTATCTTTTAATTGTCTTGTATTTTCTTTCACTGTGCAAATACTTTTTAAATTGAGGTAATCTGAATTGTATGCATTTATTTATTTATTTATTTATTATTTATTTTTAGTGCCCTTCCCATAGGGATTGAGTCACCAAAAATAACTTTATCATTGATACCACTGAACACATCACCAATGTTTTCTTCTATTTATGTTATACTTTCTAGTCTTTTTCCTTCTTGCTTGTTGTTTATATATACAAAAAGCTATGGATTTTTGTAGGTTGATTTTGTAGACTGCCACTAGCTGTATTCTTCTATTGTTTCTAATAACTTCTTGATGAAGTTTTTAGGATTTTCTATATGTAATATATCATCTGTGAATAGTGATATAGTTTCACTTATTTTCTAACTTGAATTCCCTTTATTTTTTTTTGTCTGATAATGCTGACTAAAAGTTCTCATACTAAATTAAACTTAGGTGGTGAAAATATGCATTCTTGTCATGTTCCTGATCTTTCTTTCTGTCTTTTTTTATTGTTATTTATATCTTTTACATTATTGTGTATTTCCCTTAAGTTACCCACCACCGATGCACCCGTGAACCATCACCATAGTCCCTTGTGCTCTTTTCTCCCCCATTTTGAACCTTATCCTCCCCCTCCCTCGCTTAATGTCTCTCTCTTATTTGGTTCCCTATATTCCTGTTATAAGTGAAACCATTCAATATTTTTCTTTCTGGCTTATTTTGCTTAGCATGATCCCTCCTAGCTCCATCCATGCATTCAAAATAGATTAACGCATGCAATTCACAGCAACATGTTCCTGATCTTAAGGAGAAAGCATTCAGTTTTCAATTATTAAGTATTATATTGACTGTTGGTTTGTGATATATGCCCTTTAATAAATTGAGATAGGTTCCATCTATCCCCATCTTGCTTTAAGTTTTTGTTATAAATGAGTGTTGAATCTTATCAAAAGCTTTCTCTGCATCTATTGATATTATCATATGATTTTATCTGTTATTCATATGATATATTATGTTGATTGATTTATATATATTAAACCATCCTTGTTTCCCTGTGTTAAATCTCACTTGATTATGGTATATTATACAATCTTGTAATATACTGTTGAATTCAATTTGCTAGTATTTCTTGAAGATTTTTATGTTGATGCTCACCAAAGATATTGATTTACATCTTTTCTTGTGCTGTATTTGTATGATTTCCACCAAAATACCTATAGTCCCTTCTCCTTCTCCTTCCTTTGTTTTATTTCTCCTCTTTGCCCCTCTGGTAGACAGAATTCTGTAGTCAAATTTCTAGGGCTTGATTTTCTTTAGTTATGCATTTCTTTGTTCAGTTTCTCTATATTCCACACACAAATGAAATTATCTAGTATTTGTCTTTTCATTTTTGATTTATTTCTCAGAATAATCCCCTCCAGTTCCATTTATATTGTTACAAATAACAAGATTTCATTGCATATACATATATTCTCACAGGTGTGAGATTGTATCTCATTGTGATTTTGATTCGCATTTCTCTCCATTTTTTGATTGAGTTCTTTGTTTTCTTATTGTTCAGTTGTATGAGTTATTTGTACATCTTTGATCTTAGCTTATTGTTTGATGTGCAAAACTTTTCTCCTGTTAAACAGGATGTCTTTTAATTTTAATGATAATTTCTCTTGCTTGGCAGAAGCTTTTTTAGTTTTATGCGATCCCATTTGCTTATTTTTGCTTTTGTTTTCCTTCCTTTTGGAGTTAAATCCATCACTGAAGTCAATGTCATGGAGTGTTTTGCCTGTTTTCTTCTATGTATTTATGGTCTTCTGTATTCTTGTCTTACATCCAAGTTTTTAATTCATTTGAGTTAATTTATGTGAATGATGTGAAAATGATCTAGTTTCATTTTTTTTTTTGTTGCATGTGACTGCACAATTTTCCTTCTTGAAAAGATTTTCCTTTCTCTATTGTATACTCTTGGTTCTTTCGTCATAGATTAACTGTACGTATGAATAAAAGTTTATTTCTGAACTCTCAATTCTATTCCATTGATCTGTGTGTCTATTTTTATCCTAACACCACACTGTTTTAATTACTGTAGCCTTGTTGTATAGTTTGAAGTCTGGGTACATGGTATCTCCATTCCTCTTCCTGTTTGGCCAAGATTGTTTTGTCTATTCAGGATCTGTTGTTGTTCTTTATAAATTTCAGTATTGTTTGCTCTATTTCTTTGACAAATTTCATTAATAGGAATTGCATTGAATCTGTATGTTGCTTTGGGTAAGGGGGCCATTTTAAGAATGCTAATTCATTCAATCCATAAGCATAGAATTTCTTTCCATTTCTTTCTTTCCATTCTTCTGTTTCTTTTAGCAATGTCTTATAGTTTTTGTTGCATAAATTTCTCACCTCCTTTGCTGGCTGTTTTCCTGGGTACTTGATCCTTTTTGATGCTATTGTATATGTGATTGCTTTCTTTATTTCTTTCCCTTCTATCAATAGATTGTTACTTTCTTGTAGGAATGAAACAGACTTTGCTGTACTGATTTTGTAGCCTGTCACTTTATTATACTGACTTTCTAATTTTGTGCGTGTGTGTGTGTGTGTTTGTGTGTGTGTGTGTGTGTGTGTGTGTGTGTGTGTAGTCCTTAAGTTTTTCTATTTATATTATGTCATCTGCAAATAGTAACAGTTTTACTTCTTTTCCAATTTGGATTTATTTTATATATTTTTCTTGCTTATTTGCTTGAGCTAGAAATTCCAATACTATGTTAACTAGTAGTGGTGAAAGTGGATATTCTTGCTGTGTACCTTATCTTACAAGAAAAGCTTTCAATTTCTCACCATTGAGTATGTTACTAACTATTGGTTTGGCATATATGGCTTTATTTTGTTGAAGTATATTTCTCCTTCCCATTTTATTTTTAGGTTTATCATAAATGGATGACAAATCTTGTAAATGCCTTTTCTGTATCTATTGATATGATCATATGACTTTTGTCGTTCCTTTTATTTATATGATGAATTACATATCATATTACAATCAATTATGTTAGTTGATTTGCTTATGTTTAACCAATCTTGCTTCCCAGGAATTTATCCAACTTAGTTATTATTTGTGATCCTTGTATTATTTGATTCAGTTTGCTAAGATTTTGTTGAGGATTTTTGCATCTGTGTTCTATAGTATCTATCTATCTATCTATCTATCTATCTATCTATCTATCTATCTATTATTTGGTGATATCATTGTCTGCTTTTGGTATCAGAGTAATGTTGGACTAATAAGATGTGTCTGGGAGCACTTCCTCTTCCTCACATTTTTAGAAATGTTTGTGAAGTATAAATATGAGTTCTCTTTTGAAAGCTTTGTAGAACTTTTTTGTGAAACCATCTCATCCTGGGCTTTTGTCTTTGGGGATATTTTTGATACTGTATCAGTGTCCTTGTTTATGATTAATTTGTTCAGTTTTTCCATTTCTTACTGATTCAGTCTTGGAGTTGTATGCTCCTAACACTTTGCCTGTTTTTCTAGATTTTCCAATTTTTCAGCATGAAGATGTTCATAGTAGTCTCTTATGATCCTCTGTATTTCTGAGATATCTTTTGTGACTTCTCACCATTTCTCATTCTATTTATTAGAGTTTTATCCTTTTTTTCTTAGTGAATCTAGCTAGAGATTTGTCTATATTGTTTCATTTTTAAAGAGCCAACTTTTGGTTTCATTGGTCTTTTGAACTGTCTTTTTCATTATATTTCATTTATTTCTGCTTTTATTTTTATTATTTCCTTCTACTGAATTTTGGTTTCATTAAATTTGTTCCTCTTTTTCTATTTCCTTATGGATTAAGGTTAGAATTTTTTTTTTGAAATCTTTTTTAAATCTCTTGATGTAGGCCTGTATTAAGCACTTTTAATGTAAAATTCCAAGAGTGATTTGTTTTTGCTCCTCCACTTTGTGAGCTTTAAGCAGGTGAATAGAAGTCGTACAAAATGACTACCAATCCAAACTAAAATTGATCTCAAATGGAGCATTTTGTCTTATTTCTTTGATCACAATTGTATGTACAAGTGAGTTGTATAGCAAACAACACACAGTTACAGCACAGACATATGGCTATATACATGCACGTGTGTGTGTGTATATATATGTGTGTGTGTGTGTGTGTATATTTGCATAGCTTTCTCTTCTTAAATAATGAAAAAAAAACTTTTGAAAGTAATTTTCTTCAAAAATATCTCCACTAGGAAAAAAGATTTTCGATCATTTAATGATTAATGGTGGAATTCTTGGTTGAGTCATATGCATTTGTGTGTATAGTGTGAGGGACAGGTAACGATGGGCAAAGGACTATTGTTTTCTAAATATACGATCAGGAGAAATAGGCAAGGGATCTTGGAGGTTTCTTCTTCTAGAATAATTCACAGTGCATGAGGAAGAAAGGATTCTCAGTCAGTGGAAATCCTTTAGGGGATGAAGGTGATGATAAAAGCAACAATAATATTAATAATAGCTGTATCAATGATAGCAAAATATGCTGTGTGGGCCTAATTTAGTAGCTTGTAAAACAGTGAACTAAATAATCATTAAGTTTAGTTGCAGCCCCATTGCTTTTTCAATTTTTTCTTTCATTTTTGCAAAGGGGCAAGTATAAAGGTGATTTAATGACCTTACATTCATTTCTTAGGATATATCAATATCAGGGACATGTGGGTCCCTCCAGTTTGAAAGACTTTATTCCTGGCACCCGGCAATGCTAAGGTGAAGACGTCTTCTTGATTCCAGTCCTTATAGGTATTTATGTATATTCCAATATATATAAGATATATAGATAGGAACACTAATTACATAAATTAAATATAAAGTGTAATTTATAAGTCCAGGCTGGATGAATTGCTATCACTTTGGTCATGAGATCAGGATAGGTAAGAATCAATTTGATATGTGGACATATTTTTAACTCTAGTATAATTTATCATTCTGGAAATAAAAAAAAGAACTTTGGAAATCATATTTGCCCAATCCATCTCATACGTGAAAAAGAGTTCTAGCACAAAGAAGGAATTCAGAGCCATAATCTATTACTAGGTTTGCTAGTTACCAGCTCTTCCCACTAGGAGGCAGCACAGCATAACAGACCTTGGCCTTGGAGTCAGACAGGCCTTGGTTTGATTTCTCCTTTTGATTCTTCTTTGTGAGCCTTAGGCAAGTTACATCCTTACTAAGCTCGAGTTTCCTAATATGTAAAACTAAAAGTGTCTACTTTATAAAGTTGTTATGAGGAATAAAATGAAATAAGATATATACTGCGTTACAGACAGTATGCAAAGCACTATCTGGCAAAAAGTAAAAGTCTAGTAACCACCAACTCTTATTATTTATCATATTATCTGTACCTTTTATATGTAATTGATTTTAATTTTCACTGAATAATTTGGTTTTAGCATCATTTATGTTGACTATCTATTATATATGCTAGACACACATTCATGTGTGTCTCTACATGATCATGTAGTAACTTTTGAACTCTTTCTTTTGTGTAACTTAATTTTTTATTATGTTTCACTTTACTTTTCATTTTGAAAATTCTAATTCCTTCTGACTTTTTGTTCGAGTTCTAAAACAATTACTCTCTTTTCCTTACCTTCTGGTAGTAATTTTTTAATTGATAATTACCTGGTATAATAACTCAGATGTGGCAAGTAGATAAACTTGTGAGGCTTGAGAATGGCAGTATATGACCACATACTTGCTTGAAAAGGGTTATTAACTATTAATGAGGGCTATTTTCAATTTCTGTGATAAATAACACACTGATTTTGGAATAATTCTTGTGTCTGAGTATTTGGTGGTGGGTGAGATGTAGAGCGATCGGCAGGATGGAACTTTTGTGGGCACACACATTTTATGTTGGGGAATGTTTCAATGCTGATACTAGACAATACACAGACTCCCAGATCTTCAAATATATCTTGATCTCCAGATTCTAGTCTGTTCATCTACTGTTTGCTGTCTCTTCAGGCAATTGAATTTTACCTCTCAACAACCATACATGAGCTATTGGGTAAGACAGTGGTGGCAAAGAGGATGCAGCAACTTCTCAAATCACATACTATTGCCACCCAGAGGAAATACAGAGAACTATGTGGCATTTACTTAAAAAGTTAATTTCAGTTTTGATCCTAAGGTTTTTGTATTTACTAATCATTTCGTTTTCACCCTATAAATCACCTTAAATACTTTTTGAATCAAAGTGGTGTTACAAATAAAACGATTACAAAAATACTCTGTGATTTTGATAACTATTAATTTGTTACTGAAAGGCATTTATGACAAAAGAGTGAAATCATACAATGTCATGAGCAGAGCATTTTTGAATATTATTTGAGATTCTGTTTTCTATATTTTACCATGAATAATGCAAAAAAATGAAAATATTTGGCAAATAGGAAGAATCTGGAAGGGGCAGTTACTTCACAGTATTTATATTCTTTATGCCATTTTCAGACTTGATGTTTCTGTCATCAGTTCTAGTATGCTCCGTTATGAATACCACCATCTGGTCATCTGGTAAGATTCTAGCTCTCTTGGCACTTCTTTTGTTCAAGATCCTTGTGATCTTAATCTACAAAAGAAAAACAAATGCGCAATGTGTGAGTTGAGAAAAGAAAGTAAATTTAGTTCTGCTTACTTAAAATAGTGCTTGCACATTTTTTGCCGTGCCTCTTTCTCTTTCTCTTTTGCACAATGTGTATTGAACTAAAGGAACATTTCGTACTCTTCCCACATGATTTGTAGAATACAGAACGTTGGTTCAAAAGAAAAAAAAAATGTGACAGTAGGGCAAGGTTACAATCCCACAGAAAATTTGGCAGGAGGGAAATAAAATGTAAGATGCTAATAGACACTATTCATTTCTGAGAATTGAGTTAGGCTATGGATTGACCGCAGCAGAACAGTTGTTTTTCTTTCCATATTTATCAGCAGGATAGATTGGGAGCCAAGCAGAGTGGTGGGTTGTAATGGATTGTACAATCTATCAGCATTAATGAGAAGGGAAAACAAAAACAGGTGAATCAAAGCAAAAGCAAAACTGGATGTGGAAAGGCAACCAAATGTTTCTATGTGAAATGACAGAGCAGGCTGTACATAAAGGCAATGGAACCCCAAGTGGTATTCCTTGGTGCTTCCACTGAACTTGAGAAGCCTCACCCAACTCATTAATACCACTAATGTTCAGTTGTTGGATTGGTTCTTCACTGGTCTTAATAATGAGGGAAGATGGTGGCTGCTTTATTTTCAGCTGGCTCCGTAGCAATAGCATGATCATCTGTTGAGACATAGGTAGATGGAATATGACATTCCTTCTGTAAACACTGGACTTACAAAAGGTGGTAAAGTTTGCGAGAGTTCAGCAACACAATTAACTGTAAGTGAATTGTAGATTCACATTAGATTGTTTTCTCAATTCTGCTGAGTTTATTCCATTTTTATATCAAGGCAAATAAGAGAAAAGGGGTTATAACTCAAGCTATTTTAGAAAAAAATTTCTTTCATTTAAAAAGCATTCCTGTATCTCAATGATTCAGTTAATGTAAGTCTCTTCCTATTCCTTATTCTAAGAATTAGCCTCTAACTGTTGATATAAATGATGAAATAACCAGGTCAGAAAAGTAATTTCCAAATTCATGTTGAAAACATTTTCTTATTAATTCACAAGTTAAAAAATATAGAACAGTAAAGTTTTCTACTTCAGAGTCAACACAGAAAATATAAGCCAGGGAAAAGAAAACAAAGTTTACACTTACCTTGCCCAGAGTACTGACTCCATCCAAATGAGAACTGCTATGTCCAAAATAGATGACTGGATCAAGAAGATGTGGTACATATACACAATGGAATACTATTCAGCATTCAAAGAAGATAAACACATGCAATTTGCAGCGACATGGATGGAATTGGAGGGGATCATACTCAGTGAAACAAGCCAGAAAGAAAGAGAAAAATATCGAATGGTTTCACTTATAACAGGACTATAGGGAAACCAAATAGGAGAGAGACACTTGGGAGGGTGGGGGAAGGGGGGGATAAGGACACAAAATGGAGTAGAAAAGAACACAAGGGACCATGGAGATGGATCACGGGTGAATTGGTGGTGGGTTACCCAAGGAGAATACAAAATGTAAAAGATATAAATAACAATAAAAATATATATTAAAAAAAAGAAAAAAAAAGAAAAATAAACAAATGAGAACTGCTAATCCTGAAAGACCCAAAATAAGCTTCAGCACTTTGGCAAGGTTTTGAAAGCATCAGTAGAATGGAACCTGGGCTTGTGGCAACCAGTTGTATCAAATTAGTCATACTTAAAGGAACTCTTGTCCTTTAGGATTAGTTTTCTCTATCCATTTTGAAATGTTGCTGCAGGTGTGATTCTTCCAGTTTTGTTGCTACAGAAAAGTAGTTTTATGTAATTCCCACATGGAAGGCCTCGAGCAAAGTGTGAAGACTTGAGTGGAGAGGTGAGCTGGCCCGCTGGTAATTATAGAGTTGCCTAGAGGGTGAGGGTGTGATCCTCATTGTGTGGTTTTGGTGATACAGTTCCTCCCAGATGAGGGATGCTGAGTTTACTAAAAGGCAGCAGAAGCTGACTGAGGAATAGATCTGAGTGTGTTTTGGCTTTGCCTCCTAGGAGTTGGAGCCTGGTCCTCACTGTTGAACCCTTCCCTCTCGACACCCTCTCCTCATGGGTGAGGGTGATAACTGACCCAGAGGAGAAGGAGGGTTAAATGAGCTAGTGCTCATTGAGGACCTGGTCCCTGTCACGGGCTCTGTGAACAGGGTCAACACCCTCCCATTGTGTATTAAGACCAGTTACTAGTGGGCATAATTAGAAGATAGCAGACATAACTTTTAAACTGTATTTTTCCTGTATAAACTGATTTCTAGTACTTATAGTATCTACACAACATTGAAGATTGGGGTTTTAAATCTTTGGTGATGGTCATTTCCCATAGTCTGACTTCAGCTAAAATATTGAAACAAACAAACAAACATCAAAACCCTTATAAATGATACTTACAGAAATAATCTAATTCAATAAAAAACCCAGTGCTATAGTTCCATAAGCTTTACCCAAACTTTCCTGATAGTGGCTATTTGGAAAGGTGTCACTGGTAGAGGGGGATAGATTTATCCCATCCTCTACGTTCTTCATTCTCTTTCACTTTTGTTTCTGCACATTTTAAAGCATGAAAAAGTCATGGAGAATATGAGAAGTCCACACAGCTCACTTTAGGAAAGCCCAGTCTACATTTATGGTCCAAAGGCAGATGTGGGAATGAAGCCAGCAACAGAGTTGAGAGTCACATGTTATGCAATTATAGGTCCAGGAAAAGCTAACTGGTAAAATTATAGTCAGACCAGGGATAGAGAGCAGCTTGTTGAGCAGGCACACCTGTTTTGGTACGTGTGTGTGTGTACTGAAAAGGAGGGAGTGCTTGTTATGGTGTGAATTAATATTGATTGCAATAATAAGTTTAATAAATCTAATAAATTCCCCAATTAATTTAAAATCACCTATGATTCTAAAATTCTCACCTAGAGTTAATTGCACTATTGATGGGAGAAAATAGGTTTGCAAAGCAAATTTATGTTAAAGAAAAGAAAACTAAAGGATGTGCTGGACACAGAACCAGACATTTTCTATCCATTGTCTCATTTAATCTTGACCAAAGCTCTGTGAATTGTTATTTTCTTCTTTTTTTTTTTTTTTAAAGAGGAGGAAACTGATTCTCAGAGAGGTGAATAACTTGCCCAACTGCATCATGACTGGAACCTGAAGACCAGGGCTTCTATATCCAAAGTTCAAGTGAATCATTTTCAGAATTAAGGGGAACAGCTCATTTTCAGATGATGAGGAACTGTTCTAATACTTAACAGCTCAGGAAGTGATCATTACAGTGTCTTAAAATGTGGTTGATAGGAAGCTCTCTGGCAGCCAAAAGTTAACGAGTGAATAAAAGCACTACATTTTTAAAGCACTCGGACATAAATGCATTTACTCTGAAAATATCAGTGTCACCAAAAGGTTCAATGAGACTAGGATATAAAAAATAAAACTTGGAGTTTGGGAGCATTTGAATTCAGTGTCTAGAGACACTGAAGATATCAAATGTAGATGAAAGGGTAGGTGCCATGAGTTATCTTGCTCTGACAGAGAATGTTCAATATTGTTTTTCATTCATAATGTTGTGACTTAAGTCAGTCCAGGCAATCATTTATCATCCGCATTTCCTCCATCTTTCCTTAGTGGGGGTTGGGGAAGCCACCTCCAAGTTTAATCCAGTCTGGGAGGTTTTGTCTAGAAGGCAGAAGTGTTAGGAAAATAGATGAACTCATTTTCCATTTCCACTTTTTTAAATTGGATATTTCTTCTCAAATGTAGTTAATAATTTCTCTTGCTTAAGTATCATTCTTGAGGTCACCTGAGACCTGAACCTTTCCCAGCATTCTGAGCATTTCTCATCTGTAGCAGTTAGGTCACCTTCCCAGGACAGAGTGCTCATCCTTTGTATGTCATGCCCCTCAGGCCATGTCTCTCAATGCAACCAACAGGACCTTCCTGGGTCCTTATGGACCTTGTCCACTTGGTAACATGTATGGCTCAATGGCCCAGGCTCAGAGGCATGCTGTGCTGAAAAAAAAAAAAAATCACAATCCAATGGGCATAAATCATAGAAGAGGATAGGATGTTGAGGGAATTTAGTATTTCAACCTCGGGAAGCACTTTGAGTATCTCTTTATAACTTTTCCCAATTCTTTCACAAATCCAAATCTTAGAGTCTTTCCTCGTCCACAATCTATTCACATCCTCTTCTTTCTATCTTTCTCTGAGGGGGTCACTCCATACCCTATCAGCTCCCATTCTTTTTCAGTCTGCACCCCATTTTTTCCTTTTCTTATTTAAAATGGTTTTTAATTAAAGTAATGTTAGTTTACATCGTTTGTATTTTAGAATTATAGGATCCCCCTGTCAGGTGTGCACACAGCACCAAATCATCCATAGTCTACTACCATAGTCCACTGTGTACCTTCCCCACTGTGTTCTTGCCCTTTCTACTCCTTCTTCTTCTCCCCTCCTCTGGTTGCCTCAGTTCTATAGTCAGTTTTCAAGAGTCAGTTTATTACTTTGACTTTAACCCTTTGTTTTATATCTCTGTATTCCACAGAGTTTCCTTAGAGTATATTCCAGAGTTTATCTTTTTGATAGCTGAGTAGTATTCCATTATATATATATACCACATCTTCTTGAGCCACTCATCTGTTTTTGAGCACTTAGGTTGTTTTGATATATTGCCTATTGTAAATAGTGCTGCAGTGAACATAGGAGTGTAAGTTTTCTATTCAATTAGTATTTTTTTAAAGATTTGAAGTTGTGGAATTGCTGAGTTATATGCAGATACATTTTTAATCTTTTGAGAAACTTCCATACTGTTTTCCATAGGGGCTGGACCAGCCTTCATTCCCACCAACAACTTGTTTCTTTTGTTTCTGGTTTTTGATATGGGCCAGTGTCACAGAAGTGAGGCAATAATTTTTTGTACTTTTGATTTGCATTTCCCTGATGATAAGTTATGATGAGCATTTTTTTAAATATACCTGTTGGCCATCTGCATGTTTTCTTTGGAAAGTGCTTATTTAGCTCTTCTGCTCAATTTTTTTGATTGAATTCTTTGTTTTCTTTTTGGTTAGTTACATGAGTTCCTTCTAGATCTTTGATGTCAGCCCCATGTTAGATGTATGGAGTGCAACTATATTCTCCCATTCAGTAGGGTGTTCTTTCCTTTCAGTTATAGATTCTTTTGCTGTATAGAGGTTTTTTTGTTTGGTGTAATTCTAATTGTTCATATTCTCCTGTTTTCCTAGCTATTGGAGAGAAAATCATAAAGACATCACTGCAGCTTATGTTATGAATTGTTTTTACCTATTTTTCTTCTATATATTTTATTGTTTCAGGTCTTGCATTCAAGTTTTATTCATTTTTAGTTAACTTTTTTTTTGGTTTGGTATAAGATAGAGGTATAACTTCATTCTTTTGTATGTGCTGTCCAGTTTTCCAACACAACTTACTGATGAGCCTTCTTTGCTCTAATATACACTCTTGGCTCTTTTGTCATAGATTACCCCTCATATAGGTATAGGTTTGTTTCTGGGATCTCAATTATATTCCACTGGTCACTGTGTCTGTTTTATTTTCACCATGTTTTACTATGCTGTTAATAATTATAGCTTTGTAGTATAGTTTGAATTCTGGAAGTGTGATACCACCATTCTTCTTTCTTGGTCAGGATTGTCTTATCTATTAATTCATTCTGTATGAATTTCAGTAATTTGTGTCCTGTTTCTTTCAGTGAGTCTTTCGGGTTCTTTATATAAATTATCATGTTGCCTGTAAATATTGATAGCTTTACTTCCTCTTTTTCTAATTTATGTTCATTTTATATACTGTGTTGCATAATTGCTTGAGCTAGGACATCCAATATCATTTGGAATAGCAGTGGTGTAAGTAGACATCTTTGTCTTGTACCAGACCTTGGTGGAAAGGCTTCTGATTTTTCACCACCAAGAATGATGTTAGCTGTTGTTTTGTCATTCATGACCTTATTGTGTTAATATATGTTCAATTTATTTTGTTTTTCAAGAGTTTTCCTCATAAGTGGCTATTGAATCTTATCATATGCTTTTCTAGAATCCATAATGATGCTCATATGATTTTTCTCTTTCTTTTTATTGATGTGGTAAATTATGTTGATTGATTTTCAGATGTTGAACCACCCTTTTGTCCATGATATAAATCCTAGATGGTCATGGTCTATAATTACTTTAATGCATTGTTGGATTTAGTTTTTTTAAGAATTTAATAAGTATTTTTGCATCTGTGTTCATTAGGGAAATTGGTCTGTAGTTTTCTTATTGTGTTTTGTCTTTGTTTGGTTTTGGCATTAGTCTAATGTTGGCGTCATTAAAAATGTCTTTCTCAAATTTTTGAAAGAATTTGAGCAGGATAGGCGTGAATTCATCTTTGAAAGTTTGATAGAATTCACTTTGTGAAGCCATCTGGTCATGGACATTTTTTGTGGGGTGAGAGAGAGTTTTGATTACTGTTTCAATTCCCTGGCTTGTGATTGGTCTGTTCATTGTTTCTAGTCCCAATTTAGTCTCAAAAGATGGCATAATTCTAAGAATTTGTCATCTCTTCTAGGTTATTGAACTTATTAATAGATATATGTTCATATTAATCTCATTATCATCTGAATTTCTGCAGTTGTAACTTTTTCTTTTTTGTTTCTCATCTTATTTGAGTTTTCCCCTATATTTTCTTACTAAGTCTAAGTAGAGGATTGTCTTTTTTTGTTGTTTTAGAAGAACCAGTTTTTGGTTTTATTAATCTTTTTGACTTTCTTTTTGTTTTTCTTTTTCACTTATTTC
This sequence comes from Scalopus aquaticus, assembly GCA_004024925.1. Taxonomy (NCBI): domain Eukaryota; kingdom Metazoa; phylum Chordata; class Mammalia; order Eulipotyphla; family Talpidae; genus Scalopus; species Scalopus aquaticus. The sequence continues at coordinate 54,911 of PVIJ01004104.1, read as the reverse complement.
TGCTCTAATTTTTGTTATACCTTTGCTTCTACTGGCTTTTGCTTTGGGTTGTTCTTCATTTACTAGTTTCTTAAGGTGAGAGGTAACCTCTTTTTAGTTTCTTGACATGAGGCTGGATTGCTATATTTTATTCTTAGTCCTGTTTTTGCCATGTCCCCTAAGTTGTTGATGGCTGTGTCCTGTAAATGTCTATAAGGCCCACCTGGTCTCATATTTTGCCTAACGCTATTGTGTCCCTATTCTCTGTTTCACTTATATGTCCATTAGTGAGAGTAGGCTGTTGAAGTCCCTTTTGACAAATGTGTTTTTCCCAGTGTTTTCAGAGTTGATAGTAATTCCCTAATATATTTTGGTGGTACTTCATGTGGTGAGTATACGTTGATGGTGTTATGTCTTTCCGATGTATTGTTCCCTTAATCATTATATAATGTTCATGCCAGTCTCCTGTTACCATTTTTAATTGGAAATCTATTTCATCTGATATAAGTATGCTCAGCGAAATAAGCCAAAAGGAAAAAGAAAAATATCAAATGGTTTCACTTATAACAGGAATATAGGGGAACCAAATACAAGAGTGTCAACCAGCAAGAGAGGGGGGAGGCCTGGGGCTCAGAACGGGGGAGAGGTGAGCACAGGGGACTGTGGTGATGGTTCACGGGTGAATTGGTGGTGAGAAACCTACGGGGAATATACAGTAATGTAAAAGACACAAATTAAAAAAATTATAAAAAATAAGTATGACTGTTTCTACCTTTCTCTGGGAGACATTTACTTTTTGGATAATTTTCCAACTCTTTACTCTGACTCTATGCTTATCCTTGGAACTCAGGTGTATTTCCTGGTGACAGCAGAAATTTGAATTCTGTTTCCTAGTACAACCAGATACTCTGTGCCTTTTTTTTTTTAAAGATTTATTTACTTATGCATGCAAGCTGGGGTACAGGCCAGAGGTGTGGGATGGCGATAAGGTTCACCAGAGACAGAGTGGGGACTAGAACAGGAAATACACTGCTTGAGGAAATACACTGCTGAGGGGAGTAGAGGGCGAGGCAGGGAGGTCTGCCTTGCCATGTAACAGCGCTTAACCGCTGCGCCACCAGGGAGGCCCCTCTGTGCCTTTTTGATTGGCGAGTTTAATCCATTTACATTTTGATTGATACATGAAATCGGTTGCTACCATTTTATCTGCAGTCTTGGGGTTATATCTATTTCCTTGTTCAATTTGTTGCATCTATCTCCCTCTTTGGTTTGGATATGAGAGCTTTTTTCAATATTTCTTAGAGGGATTATCTAGTGTTTGTGAACTCCTTTTGCAATGTTTCTGTTTGTCTAAGACCTTTACTTCTCCCTCATATGTGAAGAAGAACCTTGTAGGATAGAGTACTCTTGGCTGGCAGTTTTTTAATGACATTATTCCATTCTCTCCTCCCCCATGTTACCTCAGGGAAGTCTGATATTAGTCTGATTGGGATTCCTTCATAGTTTGTCTTCCTAGTCAGCTTCAATATTCTTTTTTTTTTTCTTGAAATTTTGGAAATTTCGCTAATGTGTGGTTTGGTGTAGTCTTATTTTAGGTGCTCTAGTATTCTTTTAGTTTCCTGGATTTGTATATTTAATACCTTCTTCAAGTTTGGGAAGTTTCTCACTATTATTTTTAAAAATAAGTTCTTTGTTCCCTTCTCTCTCTCTTCTTCTGAGATACCCATTAATTTTATATTTCCTTTCCTCACATGGATAATTTTCTAAGTGTTTGTCTTTTTTTTTTTAACTTTATATCTCTGTCCTCCCTTGATTAAAGAATCATCCCCATTTTCATGATAAGTGCTTTGATCTTCCATTTGGTGTATTCTAGTTCCATAGCATTTTACATAATTTTTCAATTCCTCTATTGATCTTTTAACATCCTGCATCCCTGCAATTTTCTTTTCTCCCCTCTTAATTGCATATTTATTTATTTATTTAATTTATTATTATTCATATTTTTTACATTACTGTGTATTCCCCATAGGTCACCCACCACCAATTCACCTGTGAACCATCACCATAGTCCCTTGTGCTCTTTTCTACCCCTTTTTGAGCCTTTATACTCCCCCTCCCTTGCTGGGTGTCTTTTTCTTGTTTGGTTCGCCTATATTCTGGTTATAAATGAAACCATTTGATATTTTTCTCTTTCTTTATGGCTTATTTCGCTGAGCATTATCCCTTCTAGCTCCATCCATATTGCTGCAAATTGCATATGTTTATCTCTTTTGAATGCTGAATAGTATTCCATTGTGTATATATACCACATCTTCTTGATCCAATCATCTGTTTTGGGGCATCTGGGTTGTTTCCATATTTAACTATTGTAAACAATGCTGCAATCCAATCATCTGTTTTGGGGCATTTGGGTTGTTTCCATATTTAACTATTGTAAATGCTGCAATAAACATACAGGTGCATGTCTCTTTTGGGATTAATGTTTTTGTATCCTTTGATAGATTCCCAGAAGTCATTCCTGTAATTTTCTCATTAAAATTTCACTTTCAGTCTTCCGTTCATTAATTTCTACTTCTCAGGACATTTGTTTGTTTTTAGGACTTTTATTGTAAATATTTGATCAGGTTTTTGTGTTTTTGCTGTATTCTTCCATTTACTTAAACTTACTTATCACGACAATTTTGAATTCTGTATCTGATAGGAAGAACAGACCTTCTGTGTCTTTGTGATTGGGTTCTGGAGATTTCTTTTTTCTGTGTGGTGCAGTATTCTCCTGAGGGCTAGGTGCTGTTTATTATGTTTTTTTCTTCTCCCCAATTATTTGTGTCTGGGTTGGTGCCAATGTTGGCAGTGGTGGGGCTTCATTTCTAAACTTTATGTTCAATGTGGTATGTAATTCACTAGTGTCCAGTCTGTTGACATCTGTGCTGGTCTTTGCTCTCCAAAGTATAACTAACTCTTTTCCTACATACAGGATTGTCTCTCAGACCTTTGTCTGATGTTTTTTTTAAACATTTATTTATTTATGCATACAAACTGGGTAAAGGCCAGAGGCGTGGGGTGGCGAGAGGTTCACCAGACACAGGGAAGCAGAACAGGCAGATTGACAGAAATACAGTGCTGAGGGGAGCAGCAGGTGAGGCGGGAGAGATCTGCCATGCCATGTGGGAATCTCCCCGGCTGGGCATTGAAATTGCATTGCTGCTGCTGACAGCTCCACAGTGCCACGCTTAAGCTCTACACCACCAGGGAAGCCCAGAACTTTGTCTCATGGTTTACTGTTCTAAGAGCTGCCACCCATCAGATCCATGCCCAACTGGCTGGAAGTTGGAAGCCCAGAACTTATGACTGGAAGTTGTGAGAAGCCCAGGTCCAGCTTACAACAATTGGTAGCTGGCAGCTAGACATATGGATCTGGGCTCTCCCAGCTAGCAACTGGAGGCCAGGAGCTTCCTCGCTCTCATTTACAATGCTGGAAGCTGGGTGCTGTGCTCCTGTGGCTGGCAAATGTAAGCTAGGTGGGGCCTGGCTCTCGTCTACAGCTAGAGGCCAGAGGTTTCCCTGCTCTAATTCATGCAGCTGGTGGGTAAATGCAGGACTTTCCCATTGACATTGGCTACTGTGTGAGAGACAGTGTGGCCCCTGCAGCTTGGAGCAGTTAGAGGATAAGCCAGGTCTCTGTGCACAGCACTGGCTCTCAGGGGTTGTTGACACCATTTTCTAAGTTCTTTTCCTCCTCCTCCTATAGTCTCTGGATCTAACTACTATCTCACTGTATATCTTCCCCAGTTTGAGGGAGGGGAAAGCTGGATTAGTGCAGGTGGGAATGTTGGATGAGTGCATAAAACAGGGAACAGAGGTTCATAATCACATGTCTTTCAGTCAGGCAAGAGTTGGGAAAACTGAACATTCCAGTTTAATGAATTTTATCAAAGTATTCCTGTTGGCATAGTCCACCTATTGTTAGGGGTAGTGCTATTTTCCCCACCCCCATTTATATGCAGCAGCCTTGGACTCCTGGTCCCAGTGTGCCATAAACTGGACTTCCTGAGTAGGAGAGTTACTGGACACAGGGGCAGAGCTGAGCAACCAGGTGAAGCCACATTACATGGAAGGCATGTGGGTGCTGGGGGCTCTTGCTTTTCATCTTTGACTTTCTCCCATAGACTAGGGGAACTTGGAGGGAGACTTGTAGAGGACAGACACATGAGTGAGCTACATGTGGGAAGAATGGCAACAGCAGCTGTTATCTCGATGTTGCATCTCCTATGTCCCAACTTTCTAAGACTTCACCCTTTCTTGCTGTTAGCTGCCAGAAGATGACTTGTACTTGTGGCAAGCTTTTAGGTCTCAGTGTCCCTACTTTGGTCTGACTCTCTTTGTCTAGGCACTTGCCCAGGAGGGGGTGGGTAGTCTTCTGTTTTATTGAGAAAATTTTATTAGGGGTATCCTTTCTTCTCATCTCTATGAACACTAATTCTATTAAAAATCTGTCACACTAAGAGAATGCTTCATATGTCTTTATGTGACAGATGGCAGAATACCTTTTAGATCATGCATCCCTTAATAGTTTGGGGTCACTGGGTTCTCCTCAGTTCCATGCTAAAACTGCCTATTCTCCAGGTCAGTGCTTCCCTCACCCCCATGCATGTCTCATTAGCTTGATTGGCGAGAGCATGGTCACAAGATCATGGTCACAGTAAGCCTCAGAGAGCAGAGGTTTGTTGGAATATGCTTAGCACACTGGTATCACTGTATGGTGTCCACCTTCTGTATTTTTCATGAAAGGTCAAGCATTTCTAGCATAAACAGTTTTTGGACAAATTCCATTGCTAATTTCCTTTGTGTATTTTGAAATGAGATTATCAAACTCTACTGATTTTCAATAGTCATAGTATAGAACGTATCAAAGGGAAACCAACTAAAAAATCTTTACTACCACCCCCTTTTCTTTCTGAAAATAAAGTTTTGAACATGAAAGCTTCACAAAAATATGTAAAATAAGATCTTGAAAGTTCCCTTTTAGTCTAAAACTCAAGAATATTCCTTATCAAATATTAGCATTTGGTTACTTATTTCTCTAGATATGTTCATCTCAGGAGCTACATTATCATTATAAAAGAAAGAAACATTAGAGAAATTGATCAAGAATTTCGCTTTCCATTCCCTGCCCCCCCATTAAAGTATGCAAATCTTGGGCATTAACCATATTGGTTTTTTTTTTAAAAAAATTTTCTTAAGCAAAGAATCACTTTCTTTACAGGAAAAGTTGTTTTTAGTTGAAATATACCTTTTATATTTTAGAGCAGATTTTGCATTATTTAAATATATAGCTTTTAGAGGAATTCACTGTCATGTGATATAACTGAAGACTTTATGTATCTGCCCTCTGTCTCTAAGATAAAGAGACCTGAATAAGAATAAAACAAAACTGAATCCCCATTACTAACCTTATAACCTGTGGGTACACATTTTTAAAAGTGTAAAGTGTTTTTAGTTTACTTTCCTTGAAATTTTAGAATAACATTAAGGATTTAGAAATATTGTGGTCCAATATCAAATTAACATTATTTTAATATGAAATTTATAGTATCAATGAATAGATATATGTGGTTAGTTAATATTAAATATTTTTCAGTTTACCAAACAGGAAGCTAACATTCCAGACTGGCTGCTGGTCACATACTTAAGAGGAAATCCATGAGAATTCTACATTGTTTTACCAAGAGTTCAATCGTTTGTTATCTATTCAGTCCAGTCTTAGCCTGTGAGATGTTACTGATTATGGTGATTATGGTGTTAAAGCTACCTCCTCCTCATGGAGATTACTGAAGATTATCTTTAAATAAACCAAAGGAAAGTCAAAAGGGCATGAAGACAAGCATTGTGAAATGACTCACCAATTAGCCATCTGGGTTAGGTATTCAGAAAATATGAGTAGAGGAATTTAGTTTACAAGCATTTTATTCTTCCTTTTAAAGATTATTCCTGACATTCACAGGCTCTGGTGTGCATTTGATCCCTTTACAATCTCAATTGGTGAGGGTTTGGTCTTGTTCCTAGATATACTAGAGATCTTGCTTGGAGCTGTCGCTGGTGTGACCAGCCCAGTATGCTCTATTGGAAGCATTCACATTTCCTTTTGCTCTAATCCACACTGGCATCTGAAAGAATACAGCCCTCATCCAGAGCTCCCTACCAGCATATTTTAAAACACAGTATTTTAGTAAGAAATCTGAGGAACAAGGTGAAGCAGCTGTACCTAGTCACGTGCATATTGACCAGAAACACTCATCATGTCCCAAGTTCCCTCAGGTTCCCTTTTGAGCACTCAGAGAAAACAGGGCCTGAGATCAGACTTTCTGAGAAGCCTCTTTAACAACTTCACTGGGGAGCTTCACTGACCACTGTTCTGTCCTAGTTCTTCCAAACATCTTAGAGATTGTCACTGGCCTTAATAGGTCACTTAAAATTTTTTTGATATATTCGACATGTAACATTTATTAATTTAGTGTGTACATCTATATGCACCTTTGAGGCATCTGTATATTGTGATATAACTGCAGTGACATTTTTCATATGCCATTATTAAAGTGTATTATTATTGTCTATATTTGTTATGCGGTGTATATGATTTATTTACTACTCGTTAAAAGTCTTAAACATCATCAATTAAACAGCATCAATTTTACCCCCCTGCTTCCCACTCAGTGGTGACAATCATTTTACTCTCTATATATTACACATTGACTTTTATTTATTTGTTTATTTATTTATTATTATTTTATGCATACAAGCTGGGGTGCAGGCCAGAGGTGTGGGGTGGTGAGAGGGTTCACCAGAGATGAAGTGAGGAGCAGAACAGGCAGATTGACAGAAATACACTGCTGAGGGGAGCAGCAGGTGAGGCAGGAGAGGTCTGCTGTGCCATTTGGGAACCAATATCTCCTTTGCTTCCACCAAAGTCTCTAGTAACACAGGACCTTGTTACCCTCTATGGCTCTTCATATTCTTGTGCTTTGAAGCATTTCCAAACTATAGGAGGGTGCTGTCTATTCCCTGGAACCTCTGTACTCTACCATAGAACTGACCACTTCTCAGTGGAAGGGACAGAGGAATCCAGTTACATCAGAGGTCACCACTTATGATGGTGTATTTTAGCAAGTTTGGGACACTTGCACCAATGTGCTGAGGTGCTCAGTATCATGAGGTCAGTTTTCAGATGAGGAAGTTGATATTCTGAGTGGAGTATCAAACACATGGTGACAATCCTTAGTCATGCTGCTGGGACTGAGGACTGGCTCTCCTTATTTCTGCTCATTCCCATTCTTACTGGCAGCAAATATAGCTCTGCTAAAAAGAGATATAACCAGGCAGGATGGAAACATTTGTGTTACAGGAAATTTTGAGTTAAAAACACATACATACTTCAGAAATAATGAAAATGTACATGTGTTTTTAAATCAGGAAATTTACCAAGAATGTAAAACATCACTAAGTGACACTTTCTATAACTTAAGGAATTTATTTAGAAAATGTGTGATATGTTTTTCTAAGAATTAGTTAGATTTTTTTCCTACTACAGATAACCACTAGAAAAATATTCCTTCTTTAGTCTCTCAATTAAATTCTTCACAATTTCTGACAATTTCCAAATTCTTGCCATATTTAAAAGCATTATGATAGTAATTGAATCCCCCTGTTTTTTTAAAGACAAATTTGGAACATTTGCTCTAAAAGTGCTCTTTTAGCCAAGATTTTAGAGTTAACAGACATTATTTCATTTAAATATAGCATTATTTTATTTTCCCAATTATAAAAACAGTATGTCATAACAAGAAATTTGGAAGTTATAAAAAGTAGAAAGAACTTTAAAATTCCCCATAATTCTACTCCCATTGTTAACATTTAAGGTTTTTCTTCCATTGTTTTTGTGTCATTTTTTGTGATGTTTAATATTATGTATTTGTTAAACATACGTTATATTTAATATGTAATTTCTTATATGTAAATTTCATATATATGAAGATCACTGTATATATGAATATATGTGATAATTGGGACATTTTTAATTTTTTTTAAAAGATTTATTTATACAAGCTGGGGTACAGGCCAGAGGCGCGGGGTGGCAAGAGGGTTCACCAGAGACAGAGTGGGGAGCAGAACTGGCAGATCACTGCTGAGGGGAGCAGCGGGCGAGGCAGGAGAGGTCTGCCGCACCATGTGGGATTCTCCCCGGCCGGGCGTCGAACTCGCATGGCGCGCTGCCGACAGCTCCACAGCACAGCGCTCAAGCGCTGCGCCACCAGGGAGGCCCAATTGGGGCATTTTTAATAGAAATAACATTAACACTGCAATTATGCAAATGTTACAAAATGTGAATAATAAGACAGTTGGTTTTAAGGTGTATGGTTAAAATAATGTGTAAATATGTAAAATAACAGTGTTTGTTATTTCCATTTTCTCTACACCCTCCCAACACATTGTTTTTGTTCTTTTTGATATAGGCCATTCTCACTGGTGTGAGGTGGTATATCATTGTGTTTTTGATTTTTCTTTTCCCTGATAAGACAAAAGTAATGATAAACAGTTTTTTCATGTTCCTGTTCATTATATGAATGTCTTTTTTGGGGGGAGAAATGTTCCTTTAGCTCTTCTGTGCATTCCTTCTGATGGGGTTATTTGTTTTCTTGTGGTTGAGTTGTATGAGATTTTTGTAGATCTTGGATATTAGCTCTTTGTCAGGTATATGATGTGTCAATATTTTCTTCCATTTGGTAGGATGTCTTTTGTTTTAATAATTTATTGCACTGTGTATAAATACTTTGCTTTGATATAATCCTATTTGTTTATTATTGTTTTTGTTTCATGTGATATCCCTAAAGACATCATTGAAGTCAATGCTGCAGTGTTTTGTTCATCTTTGTTCCTATGTATTATGTAGTTTCATGCATTACAACAAGTCTTTGATCCACTTTGAATTAATTTTTGTGTGTGGTATGAGATAGTGATTTATTTTCATTCTCTTGTACGTGGCTCTCTAATTTTTCCAACACTATTAGTTAAAGAGTCTTTTCCTTCTCCATTGCATGTTCTTGAGACCTATGTCATAAATTAATTGTCCATATATGTATAGATTTATTTATAGACCCTCAATTCTATTCCATTGATCCATCTATGTGTGTTTCTTTTTATTCCAATACCATATTGTTTTGATTATTATTGCTTTGTGGTATAATTTGAGATCTGGAAGCATGATACCACCATTCTCTTTTTATATATCAGGATTGCTTTTGTTGTTCAGGTCTTTCATCATTCCATACAAATTGCAGTAATGTTAGCTCCACTTCCTTGAAGAACACCATTGAAATTTTGTTAGGAATTACATTGAATATGTATATTGCTTGGGGTATGATGGCCATTTTAACAGTGTTAATTCTTCCAATCTATAAACAGGAAATATCTCTGTTTCCTTATGTCTTTTTAAATTTCTTTTAATAATGACTTATAGTCTTCAATATAGGTCTTTCATCTACTTTGTTAATTTTGAGATGCTGAATTCATTTTGATGTGATTACAAATGGGGTCATTTCTTGATTTTTTTCCCCCTCCTAGTTCATTATTTGCATTTAGGAACACAAAGATCTCTTATATTGATTTTATAGCCTGTCACTTTAATGTATAACTTGTTTGAATCTTGTCAAATGCTGTCCCTGCATCAGTTGATATGATCATATGGTTTTTATCTTTGTCATTCCTTCCCTGGCCCTTGACCATGCCTGAGGAACTCATTCTGAATGTTATTTGGTAGTTAGCTAGGCAGGAACCCAGGAGCATGAGGTGGCAACTGTTTCAGAAGAAAGGGAATGAAACTAATGCTGGACTCCAATACCAAGGACATTTTAGAGGCCGAATCTCTGAGTAATTGTCTAAGCACAGCAGAGATGCACAAGGGTATTTGCCCTTTCTTGCTGGAGAAACATAATTATAAAGACTAAAGTTCCATCACACAGAGGTGGGATTCAAATATGACTTTGTCCAATGCTTCTAAACGGACTTCCTTCCTCCCTCTCTTCCTGTCCTTCCAATCACATGTATAGTCTTGTGTTAATCATACTCCTCAGTTCATTATCATCTTTAGTTCTTTTTCTTGCCAAATTTTAATTAATTAGTTAAGTAATTATTTTTCTTTATCATCATACTCATTTGTTTTTCCTCACTCCCATATACCCATTCTAGTGTTTTGCAGGTATGCTTGTGAACGCTATTATATTGTCAGGCATGGGTATGAATTCCTAGCAAACAGGAATAGAAAGAACTAAAACTCTTGTTTTGGTTCCTATTATTTCACCCAATACTCCAGTACTCTCTTAAACAACTATTCAAATTGCCTTAGTGACATTTGGGTTTTTTGCTTCCAAGGGCCTCTGTCATATTTTCCAATAATAGACTTCTAGATTGCCTCCAACTACAAGTAACTCAAGTGAAAATCTTAGTGTGATTAATGACCTACCCATGAAAGTTTCAGGGGTACATTCTGTGCAGGATTTCTGGGTCCCTGGGATTGAACATGCTTTTTTAAAATTCCAGTGACTGCGTCTCCTTACAGTACCTGCCCAGTCCTACCTATATTGTCAATAAATGCATTTTTTCTCTTCACTCTATTATCTGAAGTCCAATTTCTAGAATGGAGCCCAGGGTTTCCTGTTGATTGACAGTGAGGGAATACCACTTTGCCTGAGGGCAATTTTCTCAAAATGCATTACAGAGTCCCTGCATCACTCCAGGCTATCTTGGATCCATTAAAAGAGATCTGGACAAAGACAAACTGTAAGACTGACCCTTGAAAGCAGACCTTAGATCTGAGACACTCAGAAGGGAGGGCTAAGGCAAGGGGGGCAGTAGAGAACAGAGGGGAGGAAAGTGTGGTGGAATGTGGTAGAGGATCGTGGGTACTTTGGTGGCGAAAACTATGGTGACCACACCTGAGGGGAGAAACTCTTTACTGTGAAAGAATAAACAAAAATATTTAAAAACAAACAAACAAAAATAAATAAAAGAGATTCACAAGGCTGAGTCTCTGCCTTTGTCTCAATCAACTCCTTATACTTCCTTCACCTCCCCAATGATTCTGCTACACATTATAGCTAGATTATGCCAAAGTTTGAAAAAACAGAAATAGTTAAACTGATAGCATGGGTCATTATGCTTTTAACTTTCATCTTACTTTTAATGATAACAGCATAAGAATAAACAAAGTAACTGAGTTGCTGTGCTATAAGCCTAATTAATTCTGAGAAACCTACCCTCGAGTATTATTCCCACGTTGGGGATGCAGTCTCCTGCTTAGGGAGATGGGGGTTTCACACACACACACACACACACACACACAGTTAATACACCAGGCTTCTGAGACTTTTGTTCCTCTGGTGTTGTCTTTGAAGAGCTCCTCTGACATGGAGGTTTGTGTGCATAAGGAGGTTTATTGAGGCATGGTCTTGGCTTCAACAATGTAGTGAGTGAAGGAAGTAGTACTGGGCAAAAGGAACCATTGACATTTAATATGGTCACAACTGAAGTCTGGGGGACCCGGAGCAGAAGCAGCCCTTCAGAATTGCCTTACGTGGGGTCTCTAGCTCTTGCTTGGGTCACTGGGTGTTAATGGTTCTGAGGAGGGGTGTAGGGTAGGCAGGAGAGCTCTTAGGCTTTCTCGTCCTCCCCTCGGGGATGGGTCTCTACAGGCCAAGGCACCGAGTGCCTGACAGCGGCGCCTGGGGCAGTGGGGGGAGGGCATAGCGTAGCATGGGGTAGTAAGGTAGTGGTAGGGTAGTCCTGGCTTGGTGTGGTGTGCCAGTGTGTGGAGTACAAACAATAAAAAGAACATTATGGCAACAAATAACGGAGCAAGTCTGCTTGGATTGATGCTGAACCTGCTTGGTTTAGGGTGGTTGCACGACAAGGGGCATCATCACTTTGGGTAATGAGATTTTCCTTGATCCAGAGCAATTTGAGGAGGGCACATGTCGAAGGAAAAGCAGAAATGGGTAGTCATTAAAGAGGGAAAAAACAAATTTTATTCATGATTATTGTAATAGGGGACAAGAAACCTCAGTATAGTGCTGGGCGCATTTCTGAATACAACATGGAAAAATGGGATTTATTAGCCAAGGAGCAGGGTGGGGTCAGTGGGTAGAAAATTACTAAGAGGAATTGTCAGGGCTAAAGGGGGATCCTGGCTAAACTGATCTAACAGGGACTTTGCTGAAGGGAGGCCGGGCGAATAGACGTCATCTGGAGGGTGGGGTTGGAGGATAGGCAAGGGTGAAAAACCTGATCAGATATCAGGGTGTGGGGTTCTTGCTGAAGCTGACTTTTACAAAGAAATGCACAGATAGGCCTAAGAGAAGGTTCAGGAGACTGACTAAAGTTTGGTGAAGCAAGTGTATCTTTGTCTGTCACCTTCAACACTGAGCATTTGGAGAAATCAGTGTTACAGCCTTTAGGGGGATAGGGTAGTGCCCCACTACACCCACCACAGTACTTCTCATCATAGTTTTCACTGTGTCAATATTTACTAAGTGAACTCAAACAGAGAACACAAAGTCTGAGAACATCCGGAGCTTGAGATGGGGAGAAAGCAGACCCCTGTGTACCTGGGCGAGAAGTATGCTTGTGGGAAGCAGGACAAAGGGAATCAGCCCTGCTCACAGGAAGACCCACAGTGGGAGACTCCGAGGCACAAGTGATGGAAAGGCAGCAATATTGACCCTTTCAGCATGTGTTACAGTCTGAATTTTGTCCTGATATTTGTTGCAAAACTGTAAGAGGCTGATAAAGAAGCTTTCTTTTTTAAAAAAAAATTATTTATTTATACATACAAGCTGGGGTGCAGGTCAGAGGCGTGGGGCGGCGAGAGGGTTCACCAGAGACAGAGTGGGGAGCAGAACAGGCAGATCAGAAATACACTGCTGAGGAGAGCAGCGGGCGAGGCAAGAGGGGTCTGCCGTGCCATGTGGGAATCTCCGTGGCTGGGCATCGAACTCCCATCGCGCGCTGCCGACAGCTCCACAGTGCAGTGCTGAATCACTGCGCCACCAGGGAGCCCCCTGATCCAGAAGCTTTTCTTAACTATAGTCTCTGAGCACATTTCAGCTTCTTTGAACATTAGAGAAATGACAGAAATTTAGCTTTTGAATGGAATAATCATTTAACCTTTACTTTGCAGAAAAAGAAACAGGCTGACAGTTGTCATAAATTGCCTGAGTCCTCATGGTAAAAGAGACCTCTAGGCAGCATTGCCTTGCAGGAAGGATGCAGTTGGAGGGAGGCAAATTTGGGTGTCAGTATCAACTCTGCTGTGTGTACCTGGGTGAGTCACATCCTGTTTTGGGAATATGGAAACATGGGCCTTCAAGAGGTGAGTGGGGCCTGAATTCAGAGTTGTCTGGAATGGTCAATATCTCCTTCTGTTTCTAATTCTCACACCCATGTCCTTTCTGCAACAAAAGACTGCTCTTTTCTGTGGATGACATATGCTCTCAGGTTCAGTTCTTTATGTTTTTATTTTTAAGATTATTCTTTCTCTATTTGGACATAGAAATTTACTATAAAGCAGAATAAAGTGTATACACCCTTTCACATGCCAAAGAGTTTAGCAGAAATCACTCAAGACAGTTGCAAAAACTGATGCGTAAAACTATAAACACCTACAATCTACAAACCTTTTATAAATATTGTTATTGAAGATATTTTGATTGTTCTTCTTCTTCCAAAGAAGAATAATTTATTTGAAAATTTACTATATATTACCATTGGATGGGAGATCTGGATTAACATTTTAGAGCGTATCAGAGTGGGCAAAGTGAGTGCTCTTACAAGGTCTATGGTCACATCTCTCTAATTTTAGTAGTAAAGGGATAAGGAGACACCCATGTGCTTTCAGGCTTAAATAGGCATGACTTGTTTTAATCTGGAATGAACACATGGGGGAGATATAAGTCCTTTCTGTCTCGTTGCCTTTCTTCTATTTTAATGGTGTCTGTCCCACAACCAGGACCATGTTTTGACAGTACCATCTAGTCTGATCTTCCAGATTTCTTACCAAAAATTAGTGTCAGTTTAAAATTATGTAGGGAAAACATGCAGGCAATGCAAGATTCCCCATGGAAATGACCTGTGTGTGACTGGTCATCTTTGCAGCTAAAGAAATAATTAAATTTGCAAATAAATATGTTCTATTTTACATGATAAATAAATATACTTTATCCCCAAGTTTGGAAGGGGGAAGATGCTATTTTATAAGGTATTTACTTTTTTTACAATTTGAAAATTTCAAGCATATAGAAAAAGTAGTAAAGTGATCTTGATCTATTAATAAATATTCAGACATAGCAAACACAACTGTAAATATAAATACCTGGGCAATCGTTTCAATGATGCTCTCTTCAATGTTATTTTAAACCAAATCCTAGACTAAATCTTATTCCATATGAATGCCTCATTATGTACCTCTAAAAGATGAGAAAATCACAATACTCTCACCCAAGTATTTATCATTTGTCCCTTAATTTGTTGTCAAATATCCAGTATTCACATTTTCCTGACAGCCTTGTAAATTTTTCATAGTTTCTTTTAACTGCAGTAAAAATATAGTCCATATATTGTGGTATATTAATATTGCTCTTATGCCTCTTAAATGTTTTTGTTGTCGTTGAATAAACTGAGTATGAGTGTTTTGTCTTAGAGGACTTCTATCACTTTTCATTTTGTTATTGACTTCTGGTGGTGGTGCTTCAAATGTTTTTTTATCCCAATAATTCACATAAGTAGGGAGTTTAGAGTCACAGGCTTGATGAGATGCAGATTCTCTCTCTCTCCATCCATCCATCTGATCTATTGTTAATTCTCTTTTATCATTTGTCAAACACTATAATCAATTCTTAGATTTATTGCGTAGTTACAAAATAGTGATTATTCTTTTTCTGTTTATTTACTGAATTACTTCTATAGAGAAACCTAATCTCTCATCAACTACATGGACTGCTTAGGTTAAGATCATATAGGATAAATGTTTGAGGATTTTGCTGTATTTATTGATTTTCTCAGCAATCTATTGATTCCCTAGCAAAGGTTACTGATACAGTTTTTGTTGTTTTATTATTTTGAATTCGAGAATTTAACATATTTGATACATTCAACTTACGTTATTGTGTTACTTTGCAGGTGAGGATGATTGGTTTCTGGGTCCTTTTGTCACAACCCTAGTACTTGGTTGTACAGCTGTATTTCTGTGAAAGGGGGCAGAGCACCACAACAAAATAAACAGGTGAAGTTTTTCCTGCCCCACTTACATGCAGCAACCCTGGACTGTAATTTCCAGCGTGCCATGATGAATGGGGGATAGCTGGGAAGGAACAAGATGGATGTATTTTGGAGGAGGGACATATAAAGGAGAGACACTTGGAGGATGGATTGAAGGAGAGCTATGTAAGTAAGAGACATGTGGAGAGTCTGCTCCTGGGACTTTAGGGTTTTGGCAGAGACAAAGTCAGCCCTTGTCTTGGCCTTGCGGTAAATTATATGAACGTTTAGAACTTCAGGTCTTTCCTTCTGTCCCAGTTCCCTGGGACCTGTGTAATGCCTTTATTGTAGTCCCCTGCTAGAAGGTACCATAGATTTGTGGCAAGTTTTTGGGCCTCAGATGTCTTGTCTTAGGTAGAGCCTGAGCCTGTTTGGCTGGGCATTTGCTCGTTGAGATAATTTTTGAACTTTGATCAGGAGTCAGTTATTTGAAGGGCTCTCTCTCTCTCTGTCTCTGTCTCTGTCTGTCTCTCCCCCTCCCTCCTAATTTTCTTAAAGTACTTTCACACTAATAATCTGCTTTTTTTGCTTTTGTGTCAGCAGATGGCCAGACCCTTTTTTAGAATGTGTGCTACATAACAGTTTGGAGTTCCTCCATTGTTCATTTACATAGTCACTAGGAACTTTGTTGGTAAGGTAAGATTTCCCAGCTTCATCTTGGACTGTTGGCTCCTTTGGCCAGAGGTGTGGGGCGGTGAGAGGGTTCACCAGAAACAGAGTGGGGAACAGAACATTTAGATCCACCGAAATACACTGCTGAGGGGAGCAGAGGGTGAGGCAGGAGAGGTCTGCTGCGCCATGTGGGAATCTCCCCGGCCTGCATCAAACTTGCGCTGCGCCGCAGCCAGCCCCACAGTGCTGTGCTTAACCCGTTGTCCTACCAGAGAGGCCCGGCCTCATACAATTTTTATGCAGATTAGAATAGGTGACCTTTTCTGACTCAATGCATTTAACTTGTAAGGAAATTAGCTCAGTATAGGGTACACATTAAATATCAACATAAGTAGTTAATGTAGACCTTATTTTCTGAAAAAGAAATTATAAGAAGTGGATACTCTACACCCAATTAAATTAAACATTGTACTGCTGTGAAAACAAAGAGGAAGATGTCTAAACAAGGAAGCAGGTTGGACTATTTGCTGGTATAGTGTCATCCTCTAGATTATTGTATATAATATTTTATGTCTTCAGATGTGTGACAAGCAAATACTTTCTTCCATCTGCAGGTTGCTGTTTTGTTTTTGTGATGGTTTCTTTAGAGGTACAAAAGATTTCTAGTTTGATGTAGACCCATTTGTTTATTTTTGTTTTTGTTTCTCTTGCTGTTGGAGTTGTGTCCCAAAATACATTTTTGTGGTAGAAGCCCTATAGTGTATACCCTGTTTTCTATTATGTATGTTATGGTTTTGGTTCTTAGATCCAGATCTTTAAATTCCATTTTGAATTAATTTTTGTGTATGTGGAGTTAAGTGTGGGTTTAGTTTCCTTTAATTTTTTTGCATGTGGTTATCCACATTCCCAGTACCATTTGTTAAAGTTTTTTTTTTTTTCTCTATGACTGCTTTGTCAAAGATTAACTGCCTGTATTTATGAGGGTTTACTCTGGGCTTTCTAATCTATTTCATATGTCTGAGTTTCTGTTTTTGTTCCAGTACCATGCAGTTCTAATTACTGTTTTTGTAAAGTATAGTTTGAAGTCAGGAGGTATATACCTCCATTTGTCTTTTCTCCCTGTATTGTTTTAGCTATTTGAAGCCTTTAGTAATTTGATAATTGTTCAATTTCCTTGACAATAGTCACTGAGATTTTGATAGGTATTTTGTTGAACCTATAGATTGTATTAGGTCATATGGCCATTTAATGATCTTTATTCTTCTAATCCATAAACACAGGATATCTTTCCACTTCTTTGTGGCTTCTTTTATTTCCTTTAACAGAATCTTATGGTTTTTAATATGCAGGTCCTTCACCTTCTTCATTAAGTTTACTCCTTGTTATTTCATTATGTTTAGTTTCATTGTAAATGGAGTTGTTTTCTTATACGTGGTATGCATATAGAAGTGCAACTGATTTTTGTGTATTGATTTTCTATCCTGCCATTTTACTGTGTGCATTATTATTTCTTGTAGTTTTTTAGTTGAAGTGTTTTGGGTTCTCTATGTATATTATGTCATCTGCATATAGCACAGTTTCATACCTTCTTTTCCAACTTGGATTCCTTTTATGTCTTTTTCTTGCTTAATTGTTCTGGCCTGGACTTTGAAAACTATGTTGAACAATATTAGTAACAGTGGACTTGCTTGTCTTGTTCTTGATGTTAGAGGAAATGTTTTCGACTTTCGCCACTGAGAATTACATTAGCTGTGTATTTGTCATATATGGCTTTTATAGTATTTAGGTAGGTTCCATTTATTATCACTTTATTGAGATTTTTAAAATCATAAATGGATATTGAATCTTGTTAAGAGATTTTTTGGTGTTTATAAAATGCCCATGTGATTTTTATCTTCCTCTTTGTTGAGCTGGTGAATGACATGGATTGATTTCTTTATATTGAAATAACTTTGTGTCCTGTGTGTGAAACCTACTTTATAGTGGTGTATGAAAGTGGAGCTTTCACTCCATTTTCATTAGTTTCCGGGTATTTTTTTTCTTGCTGAACCTTTTTATTTAGTCTGTACATGTTTTGGTTTATTCTGGGATTCTTTTTTTGGTGGCTAGTTTCTAGCTTTATAACATTGTGATCTGAAAAAAATGCTTGCTATAATTTCTGTGTTCATATATTTTCAGAGACATTTTGTATCTGGGTATATGATTCATTCTTGAGAAATTTCCATCTGCATTCGAGAGGAAAGCATATTTCTTTTGGAATGAAAACCTTTGTATATGTCCATTAAGCCCATCTGGTACAACATTGCACCAAAGACCTTTAATTTCTTGTTAATTTTCTGTCTAGATGATATATCCCTTTATGTCAGTGATTGTATTTTTGTCAATATGTTGGTTTTGGGTCTGTTTTATAATTGTTTTATATCAATGCCCCTTACATAAATATTAATTACAGTTATGTCCACTTGATGAATTTGTCCCTTGATCATTATATAATATACCTCTTTGTCCCTGATTACTTTTATTAGCTGAAAGTCTAGTTGATCTGATATGAAAATAGCAGTTCCAGCTTTTCTGTGTATGGTTGGATTGACAGACCTTGCTCCAACCTTTCACTTTGTTTTTGTCTCTTAGTTTTGCATAGTTATTTTGTACACAAAGTATGACTGAAATGTTTTAAGCCAGTTTGTCATTTTCTGATTTTTAATTGGTGAATTCAGGCAATTAATATTTAGGGTGATTATTAGTATATACTGCCTATACTGTCATTTTTAAAAATGTATTGTATTTTTTAATATTTCTTTTTTCCTTTTTCCACTTATTTCTCTCTGAGCTCTCATTTGGATGGCTTTCCCTATTGATTCTATCAATTTCCTGACTCTTTCTGAGTCCACCTTGGTCCGGGTAGGCAGGTCTGGGTCTTAAATACTCACTCTCAGTTTTGCTGAGGAGAAAGATTTATCTCCTTTGCCGTCTCTCCTCCCTCTCTACAGAAGGCTCTGTTCAGTGCTTCAGTTGCCCTAACCTCCCACTTTGCTTTCCTGCTCTTCTGTTCTGCCAGGCAGCGTGTTTACTGGTGAAGGGTGCTCACTCTGGTCTACAAGGCTCATACTAGGGGATTCAGTTGGGCCTGGAAGGCAGGAGACACTCGAATGGGGTGTGTGCCCAGCTTCCCCTTATGGTTCTAGGCAGTGTCCAGCATCTCATCGTCTACTGCTGTTGTCCTGCCTCCAAGGATACAGGCTGCAAGCTCTATGCACCTGCTCAGTACTTTCCAAAGTATAGGTGAGATCTCGCACCAGGTACTTCTCTCTGTTATTGGACACATGATGGAGGCTGGCCTGGTTCTGTTTGGTGATTCATTGATCACTTGCTTTTGGGAGAGAAAGCGGGAGAAACTTCTTTGCCTGCACCATGGTAGGAGCAGAGTTACCAGTGTCCCAGCATGAACCCATGTCTGTGCATGACTGCAGTCCATTTCTGCATATCCTTCAAGGGAAATTCACTGTGTCCCATTGTAGCCTGAAAGGCCATAGGTAGCTGACTCCCAACACATTCTGCCCACTGAGGAACTGATTTCCTGGCCATGGTCCACATCACCTCCTTACTGAAGCAAGCCACCAACCTTGGTACAAGTCTTCCATGCAAAAGTCTTAAAACTCTGTCCAGGAACATCCAAATCTTCCTTTGTGCAAATGTTTTTTGCCTTAATTTTAGGGAAGAAGGTATTCTGAACCTCTCTATTCCACCACAATGTAGGTAGAGTTCATATAGCTTCTATATAAATATTTTATTCCTTTTATAAGTAAACTTTAGAAAGTATCAATACATATTTTATGTATTGTCTTTTTCTTTACCTAATATGCTTTCACAATCATTTATTATATTGTTACATATTTTTATAGTCTTATTTAAGTAACTATATTATTGTGGACATTTACAATGCTTTCTCATTTCTTTTTCTGATATAATAAATAGCACTATAACAATTATGTTAATACATATAATTTTTAATGAATTTTGATTTTTTTCTCTGAAAAATTAAAGGTGTGGGATTTCCACATTCTAAGATATGAATATTTTTAAAATTGTGACATATGATTAGTAAAAATTTTATATCATCTTGTAACTATCACACATATATGAATATCTGTTTTATCACCATTTGATGAAATATGGGTGATTTTTTTAAATGCTTTTCATAATAGTGTCAGAGTAAAACTGGAATTTTGTTTGGTTATTGTTGAAGATAAGAATTTTTTCAAATTTCTGTAGTTTATAGTATGATGAATCCTGATCTTAGCACTCGTCTTGTTTGGTGGTCTTCATTTTTAAATAAACTGTACTGTAGTATTCATATTTTAAATGAAATTTCACACACTCCAATTTCTAGAACAGATACAAAATACAGATGCATTCATGAGAGCGAAAGAGGAGGGTCCTGGAAGTCATATTACTCAGGTTTCCTTCAATCCATGAGCTGCTCTATGAAACCTTAGGGTTGTGTGGAAGAGTTTGTTAACCATTTCCCTCTAGCGCAGTCTTATCCCTTGGCAGATATCCATATTGAATCCCTGCAGAGGTCAGTTAATGAAGTGTGGAGCCACAGCCTCTGTGTGCTCTGAGGGCTGCCAAGGAGCATCCACAAATTTTATTGGGGAGGCGACAAAGGGTCATGATCTGTATGTGTGTGGGATGCTAAGAATATTTCTACTCAGGAGATATAAACTTACTCTAATAAGCAAAAATTTACAAGGAACTCACACAATTCAACAAAAACAAAGCCAATAATCCAGTCAAAAAATGGGCAGAAGAGCTAAAAATTCACTTATCCAAAGAAGAAAAGCAAATGGCCAACAGGTACATGAAAAAATGTTCAACATCACTTATAATCAAGGAAATGCAAATCAAAACCACAATAAGATACCACCTCATACCTGTGAGGATGGCACACATTAAAAATACAGGCAACAACAAATGTTGGAAAGGATGTGGAGAAAAGGGAACTCTTCTACACTGCTGGTGGGAATATGAACTGGTCTAACCACTATGGAAAGCTGTATGGCAATTCCGCAAACTGCTAAACATGGAGCTTCCATACGACCCAGCAATACCACTTTTGGGAATCTACCCAACGGACACAAAAACACTAATCCGAAAGGATACATGCACCCGTATGTTCATTGCGACACTGTTCACAATAGCAAAGGTATGGAAGCAACCAGATGTCCAAAAATAGATGATTGGATCAAGAAGATGTGTACATATACACAATGGAATACTATTCAGCATGGAAAGAAGATAAACACATGCAATTTGCAGCGACATGGATGGAATTAGAGGTGATCATACTCAGTGGAATAAGCCAGAAAGAAAGAGAAAAATATCGAATGGTTTCACTTATAATAGGACTATAAGGAAACCAAATAGGAGAGAAACACTCAGTGGGTGGGGGGGACAGAGGGAGGGGAGGATAAGGGTACAAAATGGAGTAGAAAAGAACACATCGGACCACGGAGATGGATCACAGGTGAATTGGTGGTGGGTATGCAAGGGGAATACAAAATGTAAAAGACATAAATAACATAAAAATATATTAAAAAATAAAAATACAGGCAACAACAAATGCTGGAAAGGATGTGGAGAAAAAGGAAAACTTGTACACTGCTGGTGGGAATGCAAACTGGTCCACCCACTATGGAAAGCTGTATGGCGGTTCCTCAAACTGCTAAACATGGAACTTCCATACGACCCAGCAATACCACTTTTGGGAATCTACCCAAAGGACACTAAAACACTAATCCAAAAGGATACATGCACCTGTATGTTCATTGCGGCACTGTTCACAATAGCAAAGGTATGGAAGCAACCCAGAAGTCCAAAAATAGATGATTGGATGTGGTACATATACACAATGGAACACTATTCAGCATTCAAAGAAGATAAACACATGCAATTTGCCGTGACATGGATGGAATTAGAGGGGATCATACTCAGGGAAATAAGCCAGAAAGAAAGAGAAAAATATCGAATGGTTTCACTTATAACAGGACTATAAGGAAACCAAATAGGAGAGAGACACTCAGTCGGGGGGTTGGGGGGAAGAGGGGAGGGTAAGGGCACAAAATGGAGTAGAAAAGAACACAAGGGACCACGGAGATGGATCACGGGTGAATTGGTGGTGGGTTACCCTAGGGGAATACAAAATGTAAAAGATATAAATAACAATAAAATATATATATTAAAAACAAAACAAAAATTAGACTTACTCTAATAGCACAGCCTTTTACATTACTAAACAGTACACCTAACATTGGTATTTAGACATCTGTCTAACAAAGTGAGAGGATAAAGAGTGAAATGACTCACGCAACAAAAGGACCATAGAGAACCTTTAAGTGGCATCTTCTCAGAGATTATTTGCAGATCATTAAATACTTAATAGAGGCAGAACAAAAATAATCGATATGTTATGGGCCACTGGTGTTTAAGTAGCAATTATATATAAAAACAAAACAGATCTGAAGTTGCAGCGATTTGTGTGTTTGATTTCGAAATTTTCCCTTTTACTGGCAAGGAACAAAAGAATGAAAACATGCAATTCAATCTTTAGGCACTTGACAATTAAAACTTGTCACTTGTCACTCCAGTCCACACACACCTGCTGGTATGGTCCATGTGTGTCCTCAGTGTGTATACCTGACTCCTGGGGATTTCGTTAAAATGCATATTCTGATTCAAAAGCTCCAGGCCTGGGGTTGTGCTGGAGCTTCATTTCTAACAAACTCCCAGGTTGTAAAAGGGTGTTGGTTTCTGGACCACACTTTGAATAGTGAAGTTGCAACACATACGTAAGAGTCAAAATTTTCTCCATCTCTTCTCTCTTAGAACAAATTAGGATCATTTTTATTTGATGCAAAGAATAGTGTTCAAAAATCAGAATCACTCACTCAAATTAAACAGACACCATTGCCCAACTAAAATCAATAAATGAATGCTCTTCCTCAAATCCCACTTTCATTCTTGATATCTCTTTGCCTCACAAGGTTAAAGTCAAACATGGTCAGAGTTAGAGTCATTTTATGTGCATTTATTGAGCACATTGTATGGTTTTGGAGTTTTTCCCACCTTGGATTATTGATGTTTGGATTGTTTAATTTTTTTGATTCTTCAATTCTTTGTTGTGGAGAATTGCCTTTATCTTGTAAGATATTTAAGACCGTGCTTGGCTTCTCTACTCACTAGATACCAGCAATATTTCAGTCCTCCCCACAGTGCTGATTCTTGACAATCAAAATGTCTCAAGTTGACAGCTACCTCCTCAAGGAGAAAGAATAATGCCTGGCTAAGAACCACTGCTGCATACAATACTCAGTTTGGGGAACAAACAGAAGAAATGTTTGAGTGGTGCAAGAAAGAAAGCAGCTTATTTGATTCCTGACTAGCAATGCTCAGAAAGTCAGGGACTGGGCGGCTGGGATCTCCTCTTCAGTCACTGTAAGATAAGTACAACTGCACTTTAGGATCTTCACTGTCTCCTTCAAACCTTGTATGGATACATCTCATTGATGGAGCCCAGTTCACTTCAATCACTGGTTTGCAAGAGACTTCAGGAAATGTATTAGTTAGTTTTTTGCCTATGCAGTGAAGGCTCATTAGTAGATTCTGGAATGGATGTCAAGTGAGCCAGTACAGAGTTTTACCTCTTTCCAAAGGGTCAGCCTATCCTATAATGATTAGCCTTGAATAAATTGACTTTGGGCCTCCCTGGTGGTGCAAGGGGTTAAGTCTCAGCACTATGAAGCTACCAGCAGCCACTGCAACATTAGTTTGATCTCCAGCCAGGGAGCTAACCCACATGGTATAGCAGACCTCTCCTGTCTTGCCTGCTGCTCCCCTCAGCATTGTACTTCAGTAAAACCTGCCTATTCCGCTCCCCACTCTGTCTCTGGTGAATCCTCTCACTACACCCCAGTTCTTGTATGCATAACTAAATAAATCCTTAAAAACAATAAATTGCCTTTGGCTAAACAAATTTCTTACAAACAGCAGTATGGTTTTCCTGGAAAGTTTTAACATAATCATTTGCTTCTTCAGTATAAAAGCAAATTACATTTTAGTAAAATTAGAATTAGTAGTGGGGATCTTTCTGGTGTGCAATAGGTTAAGTCCCAGCACTATGAAGCTACCAGAGTCACTAAAGCATGAGTTCGATACCTGGCCAGGAAGCGTCCCACATGGTGCAGCAGACCTCTCCTGTCTTGCCCGCTGCTCCCCTCAGCTGTGTATTTCAGTAAAATCTGCCTGTTCCGCTCCCTACTCTGTCTCTGGTGAATCCTCTCACCCTCCCCCCACACTTCTGTCTTACACCCCAGCTTACATGCATAAATAAATAAATCTTTAAAAAGGTTAGAATTAGTGGAGAGTTATGCAAGACCTATGAGAGACAGCTTTCACCAGCCCCATCTTCTGGTTGATTGCTCATCATCACAAAGCAGACAGGGTTTCCATCAATAACATTTTTTTCAAACCTTATCCCTGAATAAGATACTGGGGCCTCATAAAAGAGAAACAATCCCTACTAATGCCTATAGACTATTTCCTAAGTGGTTGGGACTGTTTTAAGGGTCTTTTTTCTATGTTAAGTTATGTAAGCCTGACAACCATCCTTAAATAACGGCTTTTACAGATGAGATCTTCAGTGTCACTTGCTGATCCAGGGCTGAGATGCCAATCCATGGAAATCTAGTTGCAAAGTTTTTTTTTTTTCAATAAAAATGCTATAAACAGGATTCAATTAGACATAATTTTGCTATGTATAACATTAGATGGTCCTAACAGGAAGAATATGAAAAAACAAACAATAGACTACCAAGTTCAAGGACTTTACAATTTGTTAAAAAAATTAATATTGGGCCCTAAAATAATTTAGGTATGGCTTAACAATATTGAGTCAAAACCATGTCAATATTTTGTTTATGGCTTAACAATATTGAGTCAAAACCATGTCAATATTTTGTAATAACGAATCTGATATGTTTATAAGATTTGTACGAGAATTGTAGTCAGCTTTGTCAATAGATTAAAAATGTTTGAGTAATTACTTTATAAAAACGTTTAATTGTGTAATTAGATTGAAATCATTTAAGGAAATATAATTTTTTTCTTATATGTAATTTTAATTTATTAACTACATAGTCCACTTAGGGAAAATCCCTGCCCCCCCTTCATGTCTAATCAAATTCCCCTATGTCATATTCTGTCCATTGATCTTCTCACTCTACTTATGTTAGAAACCCCCAGCTATCTTTACTGCATTTGAAGATGATTTCAATTTCTCTCCCCTTTAGCTGTAGTCTTGAATAAAGTCTTCCTTTATGTTTAAAAAAAAATCATCCAATATTTATATTTAGGAAAATATTGCTGTTCAATCAGACAATTGCATTAGTTTTTATTGTTATTTATATTTTTTACATTGTGTATTCCCCTTGGGTAGTCCACCACCGATTCACCCATGACCCATCACCATCGTCCCTTGTGCCCCTCCCTTGCTGGGTGTCTCTCCCTTGTTTGCTTCTGCTATATTCCTGTTATAAATGAAGCTGTTCGATATTTTTCTCTTTCTTTCTGGCTTATTTCGCTGAGCACGATCCCTTCTAGTTCCATCCAGGTTGCTGTGAATTGCATGTGTTTAACATTTTTGAATGCTGAATAGTATTCCATTGTGTATATGTACCATATCTTCTTGATCCAATCATCTATTTGGGGGCATCTGGGTTGTTTCCATACCTTAACATTGTAAACAGTGCTGCAATGAACATATGGTGCATGTATCCTTTTGGATTAGTGTTTCAACAATCCAATAAAAAAATGGGCAGAAGAGCTAAAAAGACACTTCTCCAAAGAAGAAAAGCAAATGGCCAACAGGTATATGAAAAAATGTTCAACCTCACTTATAATCAAGGAAATGCAAATCAAAACCACAATGAGATACCACCTCCCACCAATAAGAATGGCGCACATAAAAAAAACAGGCAACAACAAATCCTGACGAGGATGTGCAGAAAAAGGAACTCTTTTACACTACTGGTGAGAATGCAAATTGGTCCAACCACTATGGAAAGCTGTATGGAAATTCCTCAAACTGCTAAAATGTAGCTTCCCTATGACCTGGCAATACCACTTCTGGGAATCTACCCAACAGACAATTGCATTATTTTAAAATAATTCAATTTTCTGAAAATGATGTCATTTTATTAATTTGAAATTTTTAATGATAAATTTGTAAACAAAACAAATATGAATAGAAACCCCTTAAAAAACTGTTACCACATTTTAGATTTACAATAGAATATGATGTTGAACTTGAAGTTTTAAGGAGGAAATATCTTGAATTTGTAACTTCAATAAATTAATAGTGATTTTGTAAAATACCAAAACAAACCTATGATTAAAAGTTTCTGCTTCAGACACTCTTCTTGAAGACATTAATTTCTCTCCACCCCACCCCACTCACCCCACTGCACCCCACTCCAAATTCATAGTATTTGAAGAAATACCAAAGAGCTTCTTGATGTAACCAGTGGTAGGCAGATGAATTTAGGGAAGGAAAGAGACACATATATCCTTTTTCTATATTAGGAGTTTAAGTTTTTAATATGAAAGAAAACATCAAATGGAATATTTTGATCAACTCTGTATTTCAACACTTCTGCATTTAATTCTTTGCTATATTTTTTTTCAGAAACATTTGGATGAGTTTCACCAAAGATCAAAACAGAAAAGCAACTCTTAAAAGAAATTATGAAGTCAATGTATTTCACAATGCACTTTTTAGTGCTGAGTGTAAATCCTTCTCAGAATATTTCCCCATTCACTTTACAAAGGAAGGTTTTCAACTTTGACATCTTCAATCTTGAGGACAGGACTAAATTAATATGTTTTTCATAAACATTTCAGAACAAGACTTTATCCATCTGACTAAGAATAAGATTGCTGTTTTAGCTTATTTATATCTATTTTGGAGATTCTGGAAACTTCTAACTATAGAATCTCTTTTTATTAGCAAACAAAAAATCTATTCAATGGAAAAACCAAACAATATAATGAAAACATCAATGTATAAAAATTCTTCAGTTACAGAAATTGTCATTGCAAAACTATATATAAACACACTGACTTCTTCAATAAATTATGAAAATTCATGTTTTTATATACATATATTTTGGTTCCTTTTCTAGAATCAGAAATGGATCTTGTTCTGACTTTTGCAAGTGTTGGTGACAGGATGATACATCATCTAAGTGATGATGCTGTGTGTGTTTTGCCTCGTTTGGAATTCTGCTTCTTCGTCTTTAAGGGAGACCACTAAGAATGGACTTGAAAGGAAGTCCTGGTACTCATAAGATATTGTTCTGGAGTTTAGAACCTGCTTTACTACTCAGAAATATTTCCTATTGGTGGTAAAAGTATTTGAAAAATTGTAATGACCTTATTATTACAATCTAAACAGTACCAAATGCTTATTTGGGCCATTTGAGCAGTCCCATTAAGGCATTTAGATGGAAGAGCAAAGATACTTAAGCCCTTACATAAGTAAGATGTGAACCTTAATCTTCTATCTGGGATAAGGTGGATTCATAGTTTCCTCATAGAAGTCAACAATCGAAAACTTACTGTACTGTCTGGCTCTTAGCACTGTGCTCAGTTCAATGGCAATCAGAAAGAGCTATTACTGAATCATCACTAACAGACAACAAGGTCTTTGTTCAGCAAGACTATGAGATGATCCAAAATCTCTATCAATTTCAAGGTTCTCCTTTCCAGAAATCTCCCACTTGGTGCTCTCACTCCCTCTCTGACCTTCTCTTTAGATTAGATGCCCAGTATCTTAGGATTCATTCCATCCCTGGGTCCTCTCCCTCATCTCTTTCCTTTAAGAGATAATCTCATAGTTTAACCTCTTGCTTGAAGTCACTGTTTTGTTTTGGACTGTGGTCCTTGGGTCACTTATAACTGACACATCAAGAGCACTTTTGCAATTGAGGTTCTTCAGCCTCAGATAAGCCTTGGCAGTAGAATAGGTGCTGTAGATATAAATGATTCTACAATTTTAAATATAAAAATGTACTTAAAGAGATTCATGGCTTTAGGTAAAAAAATGGAGTTTAAATTGCAGATTTCAGGCATCATGAAGAGAGTAGAGAAGTGTTTGAGACATTTGTTCAAACTCTGGGATTTATGTCTAAGTTGCCATAAAACAGTGCCAAGCCTGGGGCCAGGTCATTATTTGTGAGTTCTCACCAATGCACTCATAACTGCAAGATACCACTCAAGCTCAGTGTGTAACAACAATGGGGTTTATTAACAAGGGGCAAAGGGGTAATTGGGAAAAACAAAAAAGTGTCTAAGGCCTCAAATGGCCAGCCATCTTACCCCAGAATGTCTCCACAGTGCCCAGTAGTCCAAAGCAAAGGCTGCTCATACTAAATGGCCTCCCTTTGATGAGTGACTGGAGCCGGCAGCACACTGCTAAGCGGTGGACCAAGGTCCAACTCACGGTGGCAGCTGGAAGTGCTCATAGGTGGTGCTTCTGAGGTGGTACCACAGCAGCTAGCAATATCTATTTGAAGGCCAGGCTGGCTAATGCCAGACACAAGAACAGCAAACAATGCCAGATGCAAGACCAGAGGCACCAGGAGTTGGTGTTGAATAATCAGAAGTGGTGAACAGCTCAGATGTAGTTGGCCACAAGTTAGCAGTGCTGATGCTGCCAGAGTACAGGCACTAGAGTTACAGCCCTTTGAGAGCTATCGACATAAGTCAATAGCAGATAGCCCTTTTAGACACACCATGTGCAGGCCAGTGGGCACAGGCTAACAGTGCAAGTCAGTGGGTGCTGTCAGAGGCAGGGCTAGAGGTGGGAACAGCAGGTAGGCTTCAGTTTGAAGTGGAGATCAGCTGTGAGGTCTCAGAGGCCTCAGAGTTCTTTCCAGGAGAAGGTTCTGAAGAGTCAGTCTCTAACCCACTGCAACATTGGCTTGTATCCTCTGCCTTTCAAGCCTGATTCATACTTTTATAATCCCAGCTGTCCAAAATGGTGTTGGTCTAGGTTCAATCAGATTGGTGCATTTATGGTCCTGCCTGGTCTCAAAAGTGAAACCCAATCCTGCACATCCAGACCCGACCTCCAGTGAGCCTGGGCAGTGTTATCAGCTGGAGCCAGTTTCAGTGGGGCTGGACACTCGTCCGAGCTGCCCAGAACCAGGTTGATATTGCCAGAGCTCAGAACTGACCCACAGGCTACACATGCTGCCAACCCTTAAACCCATTCATGCCCTTGGTAGAAGCAGCTATGGGGCTCCTCTTTCAATTATTCACCTTCTCTGACTAATAAAACCAACTGGTCTCACTAGACCAAGAATTTTCTGGCACTCTCTTCTCCCTAAGCCATTTCTGAGGTTAGAGTGACCTCTTAAAAAATGAGTTATTAAGGAATAAAAATAAGAAGACAGAATTCAAAATCTTTTGGTATGAGTGGAATGTGAAATAAGTACCCAACTAAATTCTAATTTTTAATTTAAGCATGCTAACTTTAAATCTTTGGGGAGAAATGTGTCTGATTGTAAGTTCGTGTGTGCATGTGTATGTGATATGTATGCGTGCCCGTGTGTGTGTATATGGTGTATTTTCATCTCTGCTAAAATAGCAGTTCAAATGATAGAAGCCTCCTGTTCAACAATAAAACAGATTGTTTTCTTCCAAATCCTTTGGATGTTGCTGAATCCTGAGCCAGGGTCACTATCTCCATTCACCAAGACGAAGAAGTTCATTCCAAATAAACTATGTATGGCTGACAGATTCCTGATATAAACTTCAGTTTGAGTTCCTGTTTACTATAAACTCCTAAGAAAACTATTTGAGAACATATTATGTGTTCAGAACACTTCAGTTGGAGTGATTTGTAGGGTGGAAATGATGATTTGTGTGTTAAATATATGAAAATGATGTATAATGCCATTTTATAAGGAACAGCTCAGGCTCCTTCAGTGAGCTTTTCTTCCCAGGCCAAAGCTCACTTATTTCCTTTCTTTTTTATTTTCCTTTCTGATCCAGTGCCCATCAGGCCAGGTGTTGCTTATCCAGCACATTTGTGTCATCCTAAAGCTCCCGTGACTTAGAGGAAGACCAGCCTCATGGGACTCATGCAAAGAAGCTATGAGCCAGCAGAGGGAGCTTTCTATCCAAATTGGAGCTGCCTCTGAATTTGCTACATGAATTCATATGGTCTCTCCTCTAAAAAACATTTTTTCAGGCAGACTTGCTGAACTTGAACTTCTAGCCTGGCTTTGCGCAGCAAATGGCATGTAGAATTCCGTATCTAAGCTTATTTGTGATATTTCTCATGAGCACCTTCAATGTGCTGTGCCACTGGGAGAGTTCTCGCAACTTTCCTGCACATTGATTTGAGGTTAATTTTCTGAATCCTGTTTCACTGTCCTGACCTCTCATAAAAACTGTGGTGTGAGATTGGACTTTTGATGAACTTTTTTGTTCTTTGTTCCTTCATCTACAAAATGAGTCTGCTACAACCATGAGGTAGAATAAACAATGACCTCAGCAATATAATACAGCTCAGCGCTAGAGCCAAAACCTGGATCAGGGAATCAGACAATCTCAATGCTGGAATGAGATGGGGAGAGAGGTCCCTGATCCAAGCCCTCACTGGAAGAGGCAGAACAGCTTCACTTGGCAGCAGTCCCAGTACTTAGGATTTCAGCCTATTGTTGTCCACTGTATTGAGTTTCTGCAGCCTTATGTGTGTGACTCTGAGAAGCCAGTTTTTGACTCCAGGGAAACAAAAAATGAGCTCTCTGATGTGGCTTATGCATGAACCCTGCATCCTTCCATGAAACAACACTATTCCAAAGACAGGCAGAAATTGCCAACCTTACTCTTTTTCTAAGGCATCTGCAGAATTTGCTTGTTTCATATGCTTATTCATTCAACAAACATTTCTTGAGTTTGAGTATTAATTATACTGCTACTTAGTGGGACTGTAGCCACAAAGCAATTGTTGCCTTTTCACAGCTTATACAGGATGCCAGTTTGACCTTATCTCTTCACCTGATTCCATTTCCATGGGTGTAGAGTTCTGAATCTACAGACTGCACTTTGATACCTACAGAGTTACTCTTTCATTTATTTTCAGTGGTACAGTTTCATGTAATTCACCAAGGAGTGTCAGCTCTGACTTGCAGACCCGTGGGAGATGTGCGCCTCCTCGTCCTTTGGGGTTGAATGGGGACACATGACTAGCTCTGGCCAGTGATATGTGAATGAGACATATTTGCTTCCAGGACAGAGCATACGTTAGGGGCTGCAGAGCCTCCAAACAAAGATGTCGGAGAAGTTATAGCGGTGACTCCTCAGCCTGGCACTATAGTGAGCAGTCCCCCTGCTAACTTACAAGGGCCATGTGTCCTAAATGAGAAATTAGACCAGTGGGCTGTCTCTTACCAGGACCCTATCCCATCTGTTACCCTCTTACAGAGTATAGAGGTTTGGTTCCTGTTTTCTTCAGAATGATCATCAGGATAATTTCATTTATCTAGTGAATAATTTAAAAATATGTAGTAAGGGCTTCCTATGTGTCAGTAATTTTGGGGATTCAACTGTGATCATGTTATTAATAATCTGGCTCCTCATTGAGTTTACTTTTCAGTGGATAAGAACAGGTATGATTCAGTAGAGAAGAATAGGCTTGATCCAAATAAAAACAAACACATATCCTAGTGGGCATTGTCGTTAATGAGACTACTCCTTATATGTCCTGGCATTTCAGAGTAGTTTGTAGAAGACACACAAATAATAACACCAGAAACCCAAAACTGTCATCCAATTGGATAGTACTCAAAGGAAACTTCACAAAAGATTAAAAGGCCTATGAACTTGTTAGGGAATCACAGATGAATGCTTCAGGCAACTACTTGGGTAAGAAAATACCATAACACCCCAAATCACCCACATAAATTCTGAAACTGAGGAACTTCTGTCCACTTATATAATTCCTCAACTCTTGCTCTCACTTATTTCAATCTGGCCTCTTTTGCCACCGAGCTGGGGTTAGGAGTTAGCAGAAAGCAAAAAGATAGTGTCAGAAGCAGTGGGGCTTGGCACATGTCATCCTGACATTCCTAAATTCAAGGGGAGAATTAAGTTCATGGAGAATGATAAAAATTTTGAATCATCTTTAGGTGAAATTCCAATCCTCTCCTGACTAGATTATGTAGACTTGGACAAGTTCCTGCTCTTTATAAGCCTCAATTTCTTTCTTTTTTTAAATTGTTATTTATACCTTTTACATTTTGTATTCCTCTTGGGTAACCCACCACCAATTCACCCGTGATCCATCTTCATGGTCCCTTGTGTCCTTTTCTACTCCATGTTGTGCCCTTATCCTCCCCCTCCCCTGCTGAGTGTCTCTCTCCTATTTGGTTTCCCTATAGTCCTGTTATAAGTGAAACCATTTGATATTTTTCTTTCTTTCTGGCTTATTTTGCTGAGCATGATCCCTTTTCGTTCCATCCATGTTGCCACAAATTACATGTGTTTGTCATTTTTGAATGCTGAATAATATTCCATTGTGTATACGTACCACATCTTCTTGATCCAATCATCTATTTTTGGACATCTGGGTTGTTTCCATACCTTAGCTATTGTAAACAGTGCTGCCATGAGCATATGGGTGCATGTATCCTTTTGGATTAGTGTTTTTGTGTCCTTTGGGTAGATTCCCAGAAGTAGTATTACTGGGTTGTATGGAAGTTCCATTTTTAGCAGTTTGAGGAACCGCCATACAGCTTTCTATAGTGGTTGGACCAGTTCACATTCCCACCAGCAGTGTAGAAGAGTTCTCTTTTCTCCATATCCTTTCCAGCATTCTTGTTGCCTGTATTTTTAATGCGTGCCATCTTCATAGATGTAAGGTGGTATCTCATTGTGGTTTTGATTTGCATTTCCCTGATTACAAGTGATATTGAACATTTTTTCATTTACCTGTTGGTCCTTTGCTTTTCTTCTTTGGAGAAGTGTCTTTTTAGCTCTTCTGACCATTTTTTTGACTGGGTTGTTGGCTTTGTTTTTGTTGAGTTGTGTGATCTCCTTGTAGATTTTTGTTTTCAGTCCTTTATAAGTGGTATTCTGTGCAAAGATCTTCTCTCAAATAGTAGGGTGTCTGTTAGTTTTGGTTAATATCTCTTTTGCTGTACAGAAGCTTTTTATTTTGATGTAATCCCAGCTGTTTATCTTGTCCTTCACTTCCTTCATTTTGGGGGATGTGTCTTTAAAGATTTTGCTGAGATGTATGTCATGTAGAGTTTTGCCTATATTTTCTTCTATAAATTTTATGGTTTCAGGTCTTACGTCAGGTCTTCTACCCATTTTGAGTTGGCTTTTGAGCGGGGTATTAGGTAGTAGTCTAGCTTCATTTTTTTGCATGTATCTGTCCAGTTTTCCCAGCACCATTTATTGAATAGACTGTCCTTTTTCCACTACATTTCCTTTTCTCCTTTGTCAAAGATTAATTGTTCATAGATATGCAGCTTTAATTCTGGGTATTCTATTTAGTTCCATTGGTCTTTGTGCCTGTTTTTGTTCCAGTACCGTGCTGTTTTAATTATTTCAGCTTTGTACGATAGTTTGAAATCAGAGAGTGAAATTTCTCCATTTTCTTTTTTTTTTTTTTAGTCCGGAGGGCTTTAGCTGTGTGGGGTTTTTTGTGGTTCCATATGAATTTCGTCAGTATTCGATCTATTTCTTTGAAGAATGTCATTGAGATTTTTATTGGAATAGCATTGAATCTGTAAATTGCTTTGGTAGGACTGCCATTTTGATAATGTTAATCCTTCCAATCCATGAGCAGGGGATGTCTTTCCATTTTCTTGTATCTTCTTCTGTTTCTTTCAACAGTGTTTTATAGTTTTCTTTGTATAAGTACTTTATGTCTTTTGTTAGGTTTATTCCCAGATAGTTGATTTTTTTGGTTTCAATTTTGAAGGGGATGGATCATTTAATTTCTTCTTCTTCAGACTGGGTATTTGCATATAAGAAGGCTACTGATTTTTGTGCAGTGGTTTTGTATCCTGCTACTTTACTGAACTGGTCTATAATTTTGTGTAATTTTTTTATGAAGTTATTAGGGCTTTCTATATATATTATCATATTGTCTGCAAATAGAGACAGTTTAATTTCTTCTTTTCCTATTTGGATCCCTTGAATGTCTTTCTCTTGTCTTATTGCTCTGGCTAGGACTTCCAGTATTATATTGAAGAGCAATGGTGAGAGTGGACATCCTTGCCTTGTTCCTGATCTTACGGGAAAGGCTATAAGCATCATTTTCTTTCTTTAAAACTGAAATAATAGCTGCCTTACAGAATCTCTGTGAAGGCGAAAGGCAGTGTGAAGAGTGCCTGAGTGGACGCAGAGCACTCACTGGTAGTTGATATTTTATGGAAGTAAAATATCACTCGAAGGGTGTTAGAATTTCTCATGTCCTTTCTTATTTACAGCACTCATGAAGAGGAGTGGGGGAAGAGGAAATGTTGTGATTCCCCAAATAAGAATGATTCATAGCATCTCCAAAATATAACCTCTTCATTGTAAGTCACTATGGTTATTTTTTATTGTTTATTGAGGTAATAGTGGTTTACAGCCCTGTATATGATTTAGGGGTACAAGATACATTCTATGAAAGTATGTCATCATGCCTTGCCCACACTAAAGCAACAATAATACCCAGTCATATGTCATTGGACCTTCTCCCTACGTTACTGCAATGCCTCATCCTCTCCCTTCTGACACACTCAGTTCCACAGTCAGTAAGGGGTTTCTTTTCATTTGGTTTTTCCTATCTCTTTGCCTTATTTATTTCACACATGAGTGAAATTATCCAATAGTCTGTCTTCAGATTTACTTTACTTAGCATTACCCCCTTCAGTTCCATCCATGTCGTTGCAAATGGTAAGACTTCATCTTTTTATATAGCTGTGTAGTTTTGCTTTGTGTATATATGCCACATCTTTTAATCCACTCATCTGTCATTGGAACTTAGTTTGTGCCCATAGCTTGGTTAGTATGCATAGTACTGCATTGAACACAGAAGTGTGTATGTATTTTCAAATTTGTGGGGTTTTTGATTGTTGTTCTTTGGGTTGACACATAGGAGTCAAATTGCTAGATCATGTGGTAATATTTTTAGTATTTTGAGAAACCTCCATATGGTTTTCCCTAGAGGGTGGACCAGTCTACATGCTTACCAACATTGTATGAGATTTCCTTTTTCTTCACAGCTTTGCCAACACTTGTTTCAGTATTGTTTTCAAAGGTATGTGATGGTAACTCGTGGTTTTTGATTTGCATTAAGTGAGGATGAACACTTTTTTCATGTGCCTGTTGGTCATCTGTATATCTTCATTGGAGAAGTGTATATTTAGCCTTTCTGCCCACTTATTGAATGAGTTACTTGTTTTTTTACTGAGTTGTGTAAGTTCTTTTTAGATCTTGAATAGCATCCCCTTATCAGGTAAATGATGTCTAAATATTTTCTTCCATTGGGTAGAGTGTCTTTATGTTTTCATGAGTTCCTTTTTTTGTGCAGAAACATTTTAGTTTGATGTAGCCCATTTGTTTATTTTTACTTTTGCTTCCCATACTTTTGTAGTCAAGTCCCAAAGGATATTGCTGAGGCCAATGTCTGAGAGTGTTTGCTTATCTTTTCCTGACACCTATGTTATAATTTACATATAGGTGTGAGTTTGTTTCTGGACTCTCACTTCTAATCCATTGATCTGTGTGTCTATTTTTGTTTCAATATCATTTCGCTTTGTCAATATTTTTTCTACTTCTTTGAAGAATGTCATTGAAATTTTTATCGGTATAGCATTGAATCTGTAGATTGCTTTTGGTAGGATGGCCATTTTGATAATGTTAATTATTCCAATACATGAAGGGGATGTTTTTCCATTTCTTTGTGTCTTCTTCTATTTCTTTTAACAGTGTCTTGTAGTTTTCTTTGTATAAATCCTTCACCTCTTTTGTTAGGTTTATTCCCAGGTATTTGATTTTTTTTTTTTGGTTTCAATTATAAAGGGAATGGATTTCTTAATTTCTTCTTCTTCAGATTAGGTGTTTGTATATGGGAGGCTATTGATTTTTGTTTGTTGATTTTGTATCCTTCTACTTTACTAAACTGGCCTATAATTTTGATTTTTCTATGGAGTTTTAGTATTCTCTTTCTATATTATCATGTTGTCTGCAAATAGTTATAGTTTAATTTCCTCTTTTCTTATTTGGATTCCTTGTCTTTTTCTTGTCTAAGTGTTCTGGCTAGGACTTCCAGTATTATGTTGAAAATGTTCCAACCACTATAGAAAGCTGTAAGGCGGTTCCTCAAACTGCTAAAAATGGAACTTCATATGACCCAGTAATACTACTTCTGGGAATCTACCCAAAGGACACAAAAACATTAATCCAAAAGGATACATGCACCCGTCTGTTCATTGCAGCACTGTTTACAATAGCTAAGATATGGAAAAAACCCAGATGCCCAAAAATAGATGATTTGATCAAGAAGATGTGGTACATATACACAATGGAATACTATTCAGCATTCAAAAATGATAAACACATGCAATTCGCAGAGACATGGATGGAAGTAGAAGGGATCATGCCCAGCGAAATAAGCCAGAAAGAAAGAGAAAAGTGTTGAATAGTTTCACTTATAACAGGAATATAAGGGAACCGAACAAGAGAGAGACACTCAGCAAGGGAGGGGGAGGATCAGGGCTCCAAAATGGGTAGAAAAGAGCACAAGGGACTATGGTGATGGGTCACGGGGGAATCGGTGGTGGGTTACCCAAGGGGAATACACAATAATGTAAAAGAGATAAAAAACAATAAAAATATTATACCACTTTGATTACTATTACTTTGTAGTATAATTTTAAGTCTGGGTGCATGATACTTCTGTTCTTCTATGTCAGAATTGTTTAGACTGTTTGGGGTCTTTTGCGGTTCCACATAAATTTCCATAATTGTTGCTCTAGTCCCTTGAAGAACACCATTGGTATTTTGACAGAGTTTATATTGAATCTATGTATTGCTTTGGTTAAAATCGCTCTTTCCCCAATGTCAATTCTTCTAATACGTGAGAGGGAATATCCTTCCATTTCCTTGTGTCTTATTTTATTTCCTTTAACAATATCTTATGTTTTTTTAATATCGATCTTTCATCTCTCATGTTAATTGCTAGATACTTTATTTTAAAGCAGTTGATATGATCATAAATAAGATTGTTTTCTTGATTTTTTTCTTCAAGTTGTTCGCATATAGGAATACAAAGGTTTTTAAATTTGTTTTGGTATTCTGCCACTTTACTGTAAAGATTTATTGTTTCTAATAGTTTTTTAGTGGAATCTAGGATTTCCTATAAATATCTTTATTTTTTTAGTGGAATCTTTTTGGTTTCCTGTATATGTCTTGTCAGGCCATCTGCGTATAGTGATAGCTTACTTCTTTTCCAATTTTGAGTTCTTTTCGTTCTTTTATATAACTACTCTACCTAGGACTTCCAATACTATGTTGAAAATCAGTATCTTAGGCCTCCCTGGTGGCGCAACAGGTTAAGCGCAGCACTATGAAGCTATCCAGAGCTACTGCAGCACGAGTTCGATACCTGGCCAGGGAGATCCCCACATGGCACAGCAGACCGCTTCTGCCTCGCCCGCTGCACCCCTCAGCAGTGTACTTCAGTCGATCTGCCTGTTTTGCCCCCTGCTCTGTCTCTGATGAATCCTCTCACCACCTCACACCTCTGGCCTACACCCCAGATTATATGCATAAATAAATAAATCTTAAAAAAAAGAAAAACAGTATCTTATTCCTTGACTTATACCTTATCTCAGAGGAAAGCTTTTAGTTTTTCACCATTAAGTATGATACTAGCTGAGGATTTGTTGTGTATCAACTTTTTTATCGTTAAGTATGTACCATCTGTCTCCATATTGAGAGTTTTTATCATAAATGAATGTTGGATCCTGTTAAATGATGATTCTATTGATGTATGATTTTTATCTTTCCTTTTGTGATGTGGTGAATTACATTGATTGAGTTGCAGAGGCTGAACGAAGCTCCTTGCATTCTTGGCATAAATCCCACTTGTTTTTTTTTATGTAAGATTCTTTAAATATATTGTGGATTTCTTCCTGGGGAAGTGTCTTTTTAGCTCTTCTGCCCATTTTTTGACTGGATTGTTGACTTTGTTTCTGTTGAGTTGTGTGAGTTCCTTGTAGATTTTAGTTATCAGTCCTTTATCGGTTGTGTTGTGAGCAAAGATTTTCTCCCAATTAGTAGGGTGTCTGTTTGTTTTGATTTATCATGTCTTTTGCTGTACAGAAGCTTTTTAGTTTAATGTAGCCCCATTTATTTATCTTTTCCTTGACTTCCTTCGCTTTTTGGGATGCGTCTTTAAAGATTTTGCTGAGATGTATGTCATGTAGAGTTTTGCCTATATTTTCTTCTATAAATTTTATGGCTTCAGGTCTTTTATCTATTTTGAGTTGGTTTTTGTGCATAGTGTGAGGTAGTAGTCTAGCTTCACCATTTATTGAACAAGCTAACCTTGTTCCATTGCATATTCTTCATTCCTTTGTCAAAGATTATTTGTCCATAGGTATGTGGATTTATTTCTGGGTCTTCTATTCGATTCCATTGGTCTGTGCTTCTGTTTTGGTTCCAGTACCATGCTGTTTTAATTATTATGGCTTTGTAGTATAGTTTGAAATCTGGGAGTGTAATTCCTCCATTTTCTTTCTTTCTTTTTAGTCAGGAGAGCTTTGGCTATTTGAGGTTTTTTGTGGTTCCATATTAATTTCATCAATATTTGTTCTATTTCTCTGAAGAATGCCATTGAGATTTTTATAGGAATAGCATTGAATCTGTAAATTGCTTTTGGTAGTATGGCCATTTTGATAATGTTAATTCTTCCAATCCATGAACATGGGATGTCTTTCCATTTTTTTGTGTCCTCCCCTATTTCTCTTAATAAGGTCTTATAGTTTTCTTTGTATAAGTCCTTTACCTCTTTTGTTAGGCTTATTCCCAGGTATTTTATTTTTTTTTGTTTCAATTTTGAAGGGGGTAATTCTCTTGATTTCTTCTTCTGACTGAGTGTTTGTATATAAGAAGGCTATGGATTTTTGTGTGTGATACTTCTCCAAGGAAGAAAAGCAAATGGCCAACAGCCATATGAAAAGATGTTCAGCATCACTTATAATCAGGGGAATATAATCAAAACCACAATGAGATACCACTTCACACCAGTGAGAATGGCGCACATTAAAAAAACAGGCAACAACAAATGCTGACGAGGCTGTGGAGAAAAAGGAACTCTTCTACACTGCTGGTGGGAATGCAAACTGGTCCAACCACTGTGGAAAGCCATATGGCGTTTCCTCAAATTAATAAAGGTGGAGCTACCATATGACCCAGCAATACCACTTTTGGGAATCTACCCAAAGGACAAAAAAACACTAATCCAAAAGGATACATGCACCCGTATGTTTAGTGCAGCACTATTTACAATAGCAAAGGTATGGAAACACCCAGATTCCCAAAAATAGATGACTGGATCAAGAAGATGTGGTATATATACACAATGGAATGCTATTCAGCATTCAAAAGATAAACACATGCAATTTGCAGCAACATGGATGGAACTAGAAGGGATCATGCTCAGCGAAATAAGCCAAAAGGAAAAAGAAAAATATCAAATGGTCTCACTTATAACAGGAATATAGGGGAACCAAATACAAGAGTGTCAACCAGTGAGAGAGAGGGGAGGATTGGGGCTCAGAACGGGGGAGAGGGGAGCACAGGGGACTATGGTAATGGTTCACGGGTGAACTGGTGGTGGGAAACCTACGGGGAATATACAGTAATGTAAAAGACACAAATTAAAAAAAATATATATTGTGGAATTCGATTTGCTAAGATTTTGAGGATTTTTGCATCTAAGTTCATGAAGGATATTGGTCTGTTGATTTCCTTTTTATGATACCCTCCTTGTGTCTTTTGGTATCATGGCAATGTTTACTTCACTCCCTCTTCTTCAATATTTTGGAAATACCTGAGAAGGATAGGAACTAGATCATTTTTGAAGACGTAGTAGAACTTACTAGTAGAACCATCTGGTTTTGGTCTTTTGAATTGTTTGAAGAATCTCAATACTGTCTTCATTTCCATGCTTATAATTGGTCTGATCAAATTTCTTCCTGATTCAATCTTGGGATAGTATATGGTTCTAAGAATTTGCCAGTTTTTCTACATTATCCACTTGCTTGGCATAAAGATCTTCATAGTAGTCTCTTGTAATCCTCTGTATTTCTATCATGTCTGTTGTAATTTCACTTTAATTTCTGATTCTACTAATTAGTTTTCATTTATTTTCTTAGTATGCCTAACTAGAGGTTCATCTTTTCAGAGGAAAACTCTTGGTTTCATTGCTCCTTTGGACACTTTTTTATTTCTATTTTTATTTATTTCTGCTCTAATTAATATTGTTTCTGTTATTCCACTGGTTTCTGGTTTTGTTTATTATTCTTTTTATAGTTCTTTAGGATTTAAGGTTAATTTTTAAAATTAAAATCTTTTTTATTTCTTGATTTGAGCCTGCATTGTTATACACTTCCATTTTAATACTGATTTTGCTGTGCCCCGTAGATTCTGGTAACTCATGTCTTCATTTTCATTCATCTCTAGGTATTATTTTTTTATTGTTTATATATTTTTTAATTCATATTTTTTACATTATTTTGTATTCCCCATAAGTTACCCACCACCAATTCACCCGTGAACCATCACCATAGTCCCTTGTGCTCTTTTCTACCCCTTTTTTGAGCCCTAATACTCCCCCTCCCTTGCTGGATATCTCTTTCTTGTTTGGTTCACCTATATTCTGGTTATAAGTGAAACCATTTGATATTTTTCTCTTTTTTTCTGGCTTATTTCACTGAGCATTAGCCCTTCTAGCTCCATCCATATTACTGCGAATTACATAAGTTTATCTTTTTTGAATGTTGAATAGTATTCCATTGTGTATATATACCACATCTTCTTGATCCAATCATCTGTTTTGGGGCATTTGGGTTGTTTCCATATTTTAGCTATTGTAAACAATGCTGCAATAAACATGCGGTGCATGTCTCTTTTTGGATTAATGTTTTTGCGTCCTTTAGGTAGATTCCCAGAAATGGTATTACTGGGTCGTATGGAGTCTCCATTTTTAGCAATTTGAGGAACCGCCATACAGCTTTCCACAGTGGTTGGACCAGTTTGCATTCTCATCAGCAGTGTAGGAGAGGTCCTTTTTCTCCACATCTTCACCAACATTTG
This sequence comes from Scalopus aquaticus, assembly GCA_004024925.1. NCBI lineage: Eukaryota > Metazoa > Chordata > Mammalia > Eulipotyphla > Talpidae > Scalopus > Scalopus aquaticus. Next base: position 13,514 of record PVIJ01004104.1, on the reverse strand, counting down.
CTGTTCCCTGTTTTTTTTTTAATACGTGCTGTTTTTGCTGGTGTAAGGTGGTATCTCATTGTGGGTTTTATTTGCATTTCCTTGATTATGAGGGATGATGAGCCTTTTTCACACGTCTATTGGCTATTTGCATTTCTTCTTTGGAGAAGTGTCTTTTAAGTTCTTCTACCCATTTTTTTTTTGACTGGATTTTTTGCTTTGTTTTGTTGAGTTGTGTTAGTTCTTTGTAGATTTTTGCGATCAGTCCCTTGTCTGTTGCATGGAGTGCAAATTTTTTCCCCAGTCTGTAGGCTGTTTCTTTGTTTTGATTAATGTTTCTTTTGCTGTTCAGAAGCTTTTTAGTTTGCTGTAATCACAGCTATTAAACTTTTCCTTCACTATCCTTGCTTTGGGGGATGTGTCTTTAAAAATGTTACTAAGGTGGATGTCATGTATTGTTTTGCCTATGTTTTTTCTATATATTTTATGGTTTCAGGTCTTATGTCCAAGTCTCTTATCCATTTTGAATTGATTTTTGTGCATGGTGTGAGGTAGTAGTCTAGTTTCATTTTTCTGCATGTGGTCGTCCAGTTTTCCCAGCACCATTTGTTCAACAAACTGTCCTCGTTCCACTGAATATTCTTTGCACCTTTATCAAAGATTAATTATCCATGTGTATGTGGGTTGATTTCTGGGTTCTCTATTCGATTCCATTGTTCTATGTGTCTATTTTTTGTTCCAGTACCATGCAGTCTTAATTATTACAGCTTTGTAGTACAGTTTGAAGTCTGGGAGGGTGTCCAGATCTGGGATCCCAGGAACCCAAGGGGAGAGGCGCAATTAACGAGGCACAGAAGGGTCAGCTCAGCAAGGATCTGACAGTCTTTATTTAGCAACCATGCATTTATATACTTACGGTTATGTAAGCAATTACCCCAAGCCATTGTTACAGTAACAATATTGTTATGATATTCTAAATTCCCTATAAGGAAGCAGCATTTGTAGCAAGAGTAAAAATACAGACATTGTTTAAAAGAGCAGGACCAGCAACATACTAAGGAGGCAGTCTCTGATTCTCTGTGTCCTAGATTTGGTTGTACAATTTGGTTAGATGTAGACACAGGTCTATGGTTATTCTAGGCCTAAACTGCGTCTGGCATAAGCAAGATCATCATGTGGGCCTTGCCTCCACACTGTGCTCTCCCCTTGGGAGGGTCACGCCGGCTTACTTGTGCCATGTGTTGCACTAGCTTGGTTATGCCAGTGCTCTCAACAGGAGGGTGATACCTCCATTCTCCTTTTTGATCAGGAGGGCTTTGGCTATTCAAGGTTTTTTTGTGATTCCAAATGAACTTCATCAGTATTTGTTCTATCTGTTTGAAGTATGTCATTGAGATTTTTATTGGAATAGCATTGAATCTGTAAATTACTTTCGGTAGTATGGCCATTTTGATGATATTCATTTTTCCGATCCATGAGCAGGGGATGTCTTTCCATTTCTTTTATTCTTTCCGTTTCTTTCATTCTTTTATTCTATTTATTTTAATAATGTTTTGTAGTTTTCTTTGTATAGGTCTTTCACGTCTTTTGTTAGATTTATTCCAGGTATTTATTCTAGGTATTTGATTTTTTTTTTTGTTTCAATTGTAAAATGGGTGGTTTTCTTGATTTCCTCTTCTTCAGATTGATTATTTGCATATAGGAAGGCTACTGACTTTTGTGTGTTAAATTTGTATCCTGCTACTTTACTAAATTGGTTGATTATTTTGATTAGTTTTTCTGTGGAGTTTTTAGGGTTCTCTCTATATATTATCATGTCATCAGCAAATAGTGAAAGCTTTACTTCTTCTTTCCCTAGCTGGATTCCCTGTATGCCTTTCTCTTGTCTTATTGCTCTGGCTAGGACTTCCAGTATTATATTGAAGAGCAGTGGTGACAGTGGACATCCTTGTCTTGTTCCAGATTTCAGGGGAAAGGCTTTCAGCTTTTCTCCATTGAGGATGATATTGGCTGTGGGTTTGTCATATATGGCCTTTATCATGTTGAGGTATGCTCCTTCTTTTTCCGGAATTTTGAGGACTTTCATTATAAATGTGTGTTGGACTTTGTTGAATGTTTTCTCAGCATCTATTGATATGATCGTGTGGTTTTTATTTTTCTTTTGTAGATGTGTTGTATTACATTAATTAATTTTCTGATGTTGAACTATCCTTGTGCTCTTGGAATAAATCCCACTTTGTTGTGGTGAATTTTCTTTTTGATGCATTGTTGGCTTCTATTAGCTAAGATTTTATTGAGGATTTTTGCATCAGTGTTCATTAGAGATATTGGCCTGTAGTTTTCTTTTTTTGTATTGTCCTTGTTTGGTTTTGGTATTAGTGTAATGTTGGCTTCATAAAACGTATTTGGTAGTATGCCTTCCTTCTTGATTTTTTGAAAGAGTTTGTGTAAGACAGGCACTAGTTCATTTCTGAATGTTTGGTAGAATTCATTTGTGAAACCATCTGGTCCTGGGCTTTTGCTTTTGGGGAGGGTTTTGATTACTGTTTCAATTTCACTGCTTGTAATTGGTCTGTTTAGGTGTTCTATTTCTTCTTGATCTAGCTTAGGATGTTTGTATAGTTCTAGGAATTTGTCTATCTCTTCTAGGTTGTTGAACTTGTTTGCATATAATTGTTCATAGTAGTGTCCGATTATTCTTTTGATTTCTACTGTGTCTGTTGTAATTCCTCCTCTTTCATTTATGATTCTATTTATTTGTGCTTTTTCCCGTTTTTTTCTTTGTGAGTCTGGCTAGAGGTTTGTCTGTCTTGTTTATATTTTCAAAGAGCCAGCTTTTGGTTTCGTTGATCTTCTCAATTGTTTTTTTTAACTTCTATTTCATTTATTTCTGCTTTGATTTTTATTATTTCCTTTCTTCTTCTGGCTTTTGGGTTCTTTTGTTGTTATTTTTCCAGTTCTTTAAGGTTGGATATTAGGTTGTTTTTTAGAGATCTTCCCTGTTTTTGATGTGAGCCTGTATTGCTATGTACTTTCCTCTTATAACTGCTTTTGCTCTGTCCCAAACATTCTGGAAGGTTGTGTCCTCATTGTCATTCGTCTCAAGATACTTTTTAATTTCTTCTTTGATTTCCTCATTTATCCAATGTTCTTCCAATAAAGTGGATTTCAATCTCCATGAAGTAGGGGGGTTCCTTGTTTTCTTTTCATGGTTTATTTCCAGTTTGATGCATTTATGGTCATAGAGGTTAGTTGGTATGATTTTGACCTTGGTATATCTGTTGATGTTTGTCTTGTATACCAATATGTGATCTATCCTGGATAACGTTCTGTGCGCACTTGAGAAGAATGTGTACTCTGATTTTTTTGGTGCAGTGTCCTGTATTTGTCTGTTAAACCCATGAGATCTAAGTCTTTATTTAGGGCTTTAGTGTCCTTATTTATTTTTTGTCTTGTTGATCTGCCCATTTGTGAGAGTGGGGTGTTGAAGTCTCCCACTATGTATGTATTTTCTCTAACGTCTTTTTTCAGAGATGTTAATAGTTGTCTGATTTATTTTGGTGCTCTTTCGTTTGGTGTGTGTATGTTGATGAGTGTTACGTCTTCTTGATAAATTGTTCCTTTAATCAAAATGTAACAACCTTTTATGTCTCTTTTAACTTTTTTAAGTTTGAAGTCTATTTTATCTGATATAAGTATAGCTGTTCTTGCCTTCTTTTTTTGGTCTGTTTGCTTGTAGAATTATCTTCCAACCTTTTACTTTCAATTTGTTTTTGTCTTTTGTAGTTAGATGTGTTTCCTGTAGGCAGCAAAAGATTGCATTCTGTTTTTTAATTCAGTCTGCTACTCTGTGTCTTTTTATTGACGAGTTTAATCCATTTACATTCAGAGTTAATATTGATATGCTGACTTCCATATTAGTCATATTGTTAGCCTTTTTGTGATTTTATTCCTTCCCTACTTCTGTTCTACCTATTCATTCTTCTGTTGGTTTTGACTTTAGGGTTTCTTGTAGTATTTTTTGGAATAGGGGTTTACTAGTGGTGAATTTCTGGAGATTTTGTTTGTCTGAAAAGGTTTTTACTTTTCTTTTGTAGAGGGAAGAGAGCTTTGAGGAGTGGAGTATTCTTGGTTGGAATTTGTTCGCTTGGAGTTTGTTAAATATGTTGGGCCATTCTCTTCTAGCTCGTAATGTTTCCACAGAGAAGTCTTATGTCATCCTGATAGGTTTTCCTTTGTACATTATCTGTTTCTTCGTCTTTATCATTTTCATGATTTTTTCCTTGTCTTGAACCTTTGGAAGTCTTACTATTATATACCTTGGTGTATTTTTGTTTTTGTTATGATAATTTGGTGATCTTCTAGCTTCCTGTAATTCTATTTTCATATCTTTCTTTATGTTTGGGAAGTTCTCTTCGATTATCTCCTTGAATAGCTTTTCGGTTCCTTGGTCTCTCTTCTCACCTTCTGGGACTCCTATGACTCTTATATTTCCTTTACGCATGGTGTCTGATATTTCTCTGATTGCTTCTTCATTCTTTTTTCTTTGTACTTCTCCTTTTTTCTCTTTTTTGGTCCTTTCTGTAGCCCTATCTTCGAGAGTACTAATTTGTCCCTCCATTTCATCAATTCCATTTTTATTGCTTTTTCCGGAGTTCTTTAGGTCTTCCAATGATCTTATAATCACCTCCATTTCTTTCCTTTCCTTCTCTAGGGCCTCAATTCTATTGTTCTGATCATTGATTTTTTTTCTCATATCGTTCTTTTCCTTTTTGTTTTCTATATGGTTTTTAAGAATGAACATTTTAAATTCTTTATCTGGCATGGAGAAAAGCTCTTCTATGTCATTGGTGTGTTCTGGTGACTGATTTTCTTTTTGTGTCGTGACCTTTCCCTGTGTGGGCTTGCGTGGTTATTTGTGGTTTTTCTTATCCCTGTTGTTTGGCTTCTGATTTGTTCTACCCCTTGGAACTCTGTGCCACTGATGTTGGCTGGCATTTCTTCGGAGTGCTCCATCTGGGATGTCTGAAACTGGTAGTCCGATCAGGTCCACTCCTATTACTCCAGAGTTCCACAAGCCTGCTGGGGTGCTTTCCTGATGCTCCAGGTGCCAAGGGGTCACTTCTTCCCCCTGTGAGTGCTGCGTGCTGGCCTGTTGTTCTGTAGATCTGGGCACCTGGGAGTCCACTCCCACCCCATGTGTGTGCTGCCCTTTGGCTGTTTCTATTGCTGGGGGAGGGGTGGTCTGCTGCCTCCCTGCCAGCGAGCATGTCTAGTCGCTGTTTTGTGCCATACCCTGTGCCTGGTCACTGCTTCTAATGTAGGGGGTGGGGTTCCACTCCTTATTTGAGCTCCTGCAGCACAACCGGTTCCAGCCCTGGGGTGCCCTCCTGCAGTTGAAGTGTGCTGTGCACTGTGGGTCTTTCCCCTGTAGTGCCGGGAGTCTTCTCCCCGAGCACCACTGGAGGCCCAGCTGGAGCTGCATCTGGAGGTGTGGAGCTGGTTGTCCAGTCCCTAAAAACCCCTGGGTGGAGGCCCGTGGGCTAATTTGCTCCCAGCAGCTACTCTCCAGTCTTTGCACTCATGCTCCTGCAGTTGGGGTGCACTAAGTGTGATGGTTCCTTCCCCTATGGTGCCGGGAGTCTTTCTCCCTGAGCTCACCTGGGGGCCCAGCTGGAGCGGCAGCTGGAGGTGTGGAGCTGGTTGTTCAGTCCCTAAAAAATCCTGAGCGGAGGCCTGTGGGCTAATTTGCTCCCCGCAGCTACTCTCCAGCCCCTGCAGTTGGGGTGCACTGCACATGACTGCTCCTTCCCCTATGGCCCATCTCTAGGTATTCTTAAATTTCCCTTTAATCACTTTTAAATACAGTATTCAATAACAAGTTGTTTAGTCTCCACATTTTTGAGTTTTCCTAAACTTTGTGGTTGATTTCAAGTTTGATACTCTTGTGGTCAAAGAAGATACCTTGATTAATTTAATTTTCTTGATTTTAAAAACTTGTTTTTTCACCCAACATGTGGTCTATCCACCAGAATTTTCCACATACACTTGAGAAGAATGTGTATTTGGCTTTTTGGAGGTGGAGTATCCTGTAACTGTCTGGTTTCATTTCTCATAAGGCCATTGTTTCCTTCTTGATTTTCTATCTGGATGTGTTCATAACATAGGGGTGTTGAAGTCCCATTCTAATGTTCTGTTGTCATTGATGTTTGTTTTTAGGTTTATTGACAGTTGCTTTACATATTTTGGGTTTGTTTGTTTGTTTGTTTGTTTGTTACATACTTATTTATGAGTGCTATATCTTTCTGATATATTGTTGTCTTAATCACTATATAATGTCCATCCTTTTCTCTTTTTAACTTTTCTTTGGTTGGAAATACATTTTATCTGATATAAGTATGGCTATCCTTCCATTTTTTAGCATACCATTTGCTTATAGGATTGTTTTCTAACCTTTTGCTTTGAGTTTATATTTATATTTAGAACTCCTTGAGACACCAGAAAGTTGAATTTTTGTTTCTGAGTCATCTAGATAGGTTGTGACTTTTGATTGGTGAGACCATTGATTCCTAGGGAAATTACTGATAGATAAATATATACATTATATCCAAATAAGTATTTTCATTTTACTATTTTTATGAGTGTTTTTATAGTTTACTATTACTGGGTGTCTTTTGATCTTTTCCTGTATTTTAAAAGCTACCTTTTGTATAGGGCTTGGATTCCATTTATATCTTCTCATTTTCTTCTGGACATTTTTATTCTGACATTCCCATGTGGTTTATATATAGGGTTCTAATCTTATAACTGATCTTAAATTGAAAGCAAGCTAACCTTGAATTCCTTACATCAGCCCTATTTTCACTCTTCCCTCCTCCCCACAAGTATATTCTGTTTTTAGAGTACTGTTGCTTCTTAGTGAGGTTTCTTTCCATTTCGTATAAGGCTCTTCAATTTTCTTTCAATTAATCTTTAAAGGATATGAATTCCTTCAGCTGTTATTTGTCTGTAACGCTCTTATTGCTTTTTCAATTCTGGACATTATCTTAACAGGGTAGAGTATTTTTGGTTGGCGGACCTTTCCTCTGAGCACAGTAAATATGTCATGATATTCCTTTTTGTCCTGTAGGATTTTGTTGAGAAGTATACATTGATTTTCTTGTGATACAATGGTTCTTCTGTTTATGAGAGACCCTGGAAACCAAATACCTACACCAGGTTCCATCTATTAGAGTTTATGGTAATTTTATGCATGAAAACAATCTTGGTCATTTGCCTTTTCTTTTGGGATTATTGGTTACAGACTGATGGCAACTTGGACACATTATACTACAGACACAACACTATTACTTTCTAGAAAATGGTTTCTTGTTTTACATCTGCCAAGAGAATATATATAAGTATTGGCTTTTGATATTTTAGATTACAAATAATAAAAATTATTTAGTCAATTCAATGCTCTTTGTCATTACGCTAATAGAAGACATTATTGATATAATGTCCTTAAAATAACTGACTAAAATTTTTTAAAAAGTCTTTTTTTGTCTAATAACAAGCATTTAACGCCCTTACATAAAAACACAGATGTTTTAAAAAAAAGAAAAATAGTCTACAAAGCTGTTTTAAGCAAATGAAAACCAAATGTGTGCCAAAAAAAGCTCATGTATATTTTAAAAATGTTATAACCCAATATTCCACAACTTTGGGCTCTGGAGGAATTAATATTTAGGTTTCTCTCTTTCTTTTGTTCCTTTAGGAGAGAATAAAATGCTTTTATTTTGAGAATGTGTTTGAGTTGTTGTGTTGAATAAATAATAAGCCCAGGCATTTTTAGTAGAACCATTCCAATATTTGGTTAAAAACTGCCAAAATAATAAATACTTGATCATTAAATTCCAAATACTTACTATGACAGATAACATTTCCTTATAAATAAAGATAAATCTTATTTTTCAATTGCCCTGAAATTTTAATATCTCTAATTTCTTGAAATATGATAAACAATGATTTGTGAATTTCTTAATCATAATTGTTAGTAGAACTTAATGACCTACAAATTAAAATTTCTACTTTAAATGAATGGGAACTATTTTCATGCCATGAAGATATGTGGAGTGAGAAATGCAAGATAATATGAGCAAACCAGTAAGACATCAAAAAATAGAATTAGATCCTTCAAATACATTCATGCCATGCTCACTTGGACATATCCAGATCAGCAGGCACCTAAGCTAACGTTACTTTATGGTGAATATTGGCTAATTTAAAAATTTTATTTCCTGAATTGAGGAAAAATGGTATTAAAAATGACAGAATTTGAAGGTAATATCTTTAGTTTCCTCTTGTATTACTCTTTGGATCCTCATACTCTTTTTCACAAGACTGGATTCACATAATGCCATCTTCTTGACAAACTAGCTGTAAAAGGCAGGAAAGACACCAGGAGCAGGTTCTCTAAGGAGACAGGCAGACGGGTCAAAAGGAGGAGGAGTCCTGGAGCCCTTGGTGGCTTTTTATGCTTTTTAATGGTCTCTTATAGGGAGGCAACCATGTGCAGAGCAGGCAATGGGGCCGGGTGTGTTGGGAGGGAGGCTGGCAGGTCTCCCAGCCCCCAGCGAATCTTCACTTTCTCGGGCTCTCTGGAGGCATCCAGTGGCCTCTCTGCTGCACCCAAAATGGTCCTCTGCTCCACGCGCTGTTCTCTGCTGCTTCTGCTACTGCTGCTTCCTCTGCTTATAAGCCCAGTCTCTGGCCTAAGTGTGCCCACTCACACATGCCCACACAACACTCCAGGTGCCTGCCATTAAGTATGTGTGTAGGCCTGCAGAGGTCCATCATTGAGGGGAGTGTGGAAAAACGTGATAATTCTTGTTTACCCTACACTAGAGCACTATAGCACATACCACATAATCAATAAACAAGCCCTATTATGAGGAGCAGGCCTGGCTATAAACCAACAAGGGCCTTACATACCTCTGTATTTATTAGTGCTTGCACTGCTTTTGTTCACATTATACTTAATAAAAGCAAAAAGAGGGTCTGAAAAATAGATTTGTTGAATACTTGATGCCTGTCTTTTTTTTTTTTTCCCCATGAAAGCATCAGCTCTGATTTGAGGAACTTTGAATCCAGTAGGAATCAAAGCCAGTGGTAGGATTTGAAGAGGGATTTCAAAAGCACAGATGTGATCTCTGAACGACAAAAAAAAAAAAAAAAAAAATCAAATGAGCTGATGTTGGATAAAACCAGATGTAGAGCCTCCAAGCTCAACTAAATGATTTGTAAACAGGTGGTTTTTCTGTTGGGCAGAGTGATCCAAGTTATCCATTTGGTGATGAATTTAATAGGACTTCTTACTAAAACCATGCAATGTACCATCTTAAAAATTACCATTTCCCTTTCCCTAAAATGAGTAAATCATTTCAGCACTGGTGTTATATGCACAGCCTTAGACATACAGCGTCTTGGTGGGTCCAGGAGGGGATGGGGCACTCATGTGACAGCCTTATATACTCCATTCATCATTTCACACAGATGGGAATTTCACACAGTTCATGGAATATGATTCATGCTAACCCAAATTTGTAAAACAGAAAGACCAGTGGAGTCCATATCCCTTTCTTGATATGAATGTAGCTAGGGAACCAATTTAATTTTCAGGGTATTGCTTTTTAAACCTCAGATAGGAACAGGCATTTGTAAGAAACTATGACTCTTTGTAAACTGTTTCTTCCTCCATCAGAGTGTGCAGCTTTCTAGAAAACAAACTGTGAGCCCCCAACACAAATTATCTGTATCACTTGAATGTAGAATCATTTATACAACTTCATCTGTTTTGTACTATCCATGAAAAAGGTACTTTCATCCTTCTGTTTGTTCCTCTGACTTTGCTGTTAGAGTTGAATACACTTCCCAGAAGCATTTAATTCAGAGTTGTTTTCATCAGAGAGTGACCACATTTTATATCTAAAGATCTTATCCTTATAACTCACACCTCATCTAAGTTTCAGAATTGTATTGTATTTTGGACTTGACCTGAGTGAATTGAAAAATGTTTTGGTAATAAAAAGGAAGGCTATTATGAAGTTGTGATATAATTCTATTTTGAAACTGCTATGTAATTTTAATTTGCAACCCAAACTATTCAGAATGAGGCAGTTTTGAACTCTTCAAAAAGACAGCTCTTTTTTATTTCTTTGTTGAGGCAACATAGGTTTATAACACCATGCATGATTTAGGGAAATAGTTTCACAGTTCCTCAGATGTATGTACCACATTACTCCCACTATCAAAGTATCCTTAGTCATTTACTCTATGTCATAAAATCCCCTTTTCCCCTTTTGTTCCAACCCTCAGTCTCTCTTCCCCTCTAGTAGCCTCAATTCTACAGTCATATTTTTAGGGTTTGTTTTGGTTTAATTTTTCTGTTCCTCTTTTTCTATATTCATCTGAAATCATCTGGTATTTCTCCTTCTGACTTACTTATCATAATCTCCTTCAGTTTCATCCATGTTATTGTTAATGGCAAGAGTTCATCTTTTTAAAAAAAATAGATTTTTAGTATTCCATTATGTATATTTACCACATATATTCAATCCATTCATCTGTCAGTGGGCACTTAGGTGGTTTTCATAACGTGGCTATTATAAATATTGCTGCAATGAACATAGGACTCCATACATCCCTTATAACTAGAGAATTTATATTCTTTGTGTTGATAACCAGGAGTGGAACTGCTGGGTCATAATGTATATCTATTTTCAATATTTTGAGGAACCTCCATACTGTTTTCCATAGGGGCTCCATCAGATTACATTCTCATCAACAGTGTAGAGGAGTTCATTTTTCTCTTTACCCTCACAAATATCTTCTTTTTTTTTTTTGATGTGGGCCATTTTCACTGGTGTAAATGTAAGACGATATCTCACTGAAGTTTTCATTTGTATTATCCTAATGATAAGTGATGTTAAATATTTTTTTGTGTGTCTGTTGACCATCTATATGTCTTCTTTGGAGAAATCCTTATATAGTTCTTCTGCCCATTTTTTGATTGCTTGTTGTTATTTTCTAATTGTTTTTTAAAATATATATAATTTAATTTAATTTATATCCTTTACATTATTGTGTATGCCCATAGGTTTCCCACCACAAATTCACCAGTGAACCATCACCATAGTCCCTTGTGCTCTTTTCTCCTCTATTTGTAATGAGTTCTATGGAGATGCTGGATATCAGCCCTTTGTCAGATGTATGATGTGCAAATATTTTCTTTTGCTCAGTAGGTATCTTTTTGTTTTAATAGTAGTTACTATCACTGTACAGAAGTTTCTAGCTTGATATAGTCCCATTCACTTATTTTTGCTTTTATTTTCCTTGCTGTTGGAGTCAAGTTTCCAAAGACATTCCTGAAGCCAATGATTAGAGTGTTTTGCCTGCTTCCTCCTATGCATTTTATAATTTCAGGTCTTATATCTAAGCCTTTAATCAACTTTGAGTTAATTTTTTTTAAAGATTTATTTATTTATTTTTATTTATGCATACAAGCTGGGGTACAGGCCAGAGGCGTGGGGTGGCGAGCGGGTTCACCAGAGAGAGTGGGGAGCAAAACAGGCAGATTAGAAATACACTGCTGAGGGGAGCAGCGGGCAAAGCAGGAGAGGTCTGCCGCACCATGTAGGATTCTCCCTGGCCGGGCGTCAAACTCGCGTCGCCGCTGCCAACAGCTCCACAGCGCAGCGCTTAACCGCTGCGCCACCAGGGAGACCCTGAGTTAATTTTTAAGTATTGTGTAAAACAGTATTCTCGTTTCATTTTTCTGCATATTTCTGTTTAGTTTTCACAGAACTATTTATTGAAGAGGCTCTCCTTTCTCCATTTTATACCCTTGGCTCCTTTGTCATAAATTTCCTGTCTGTATAAATGTGGGTTTGTTTCTGGATTCTCAATTCTATTCCATTACTCTGTGTGTCTATTTTTATTCCAATACCACCTTGTTTTGATTACCAAACCTTGTATGATAGCTTGAATTCTGGGAGCATGATACCTCATCACTCTTCTTTTTTGGTTAAGATTGCTGTAGCTATTTGGGGACTTCTATGGTTCCCTATTAATTACAATAACATTTGCTCTACTTCTTTAAAGAATTCCATTGATGCTTTGATAAGGATTGCATTGAATCTATTTATATTTTATTTTTTTATAAAGATTTATTTATTTATGCATACAAGAACTGGGGTATAGGCCAGAGGTGCAGGGGGTGAGAAGATTCACCAGAGACAGAGTGGGGAGCAGAACAAGCAGACTGATATGCTGCTGAGGGGAGGAGCGAGTGAAGCAGGAGAGGTCTGCTGGCCTATGTGGGAAGCTCCCTTGTCAGGGATCGAATTGTTTTTGCAGTAGCTATGGATAGCTTCATAGTGCTGAGACTCAACCCCTTGCACCATCAGGGAGGCCCCTGCATTGAATCTATTTAGAACTAGGGTAAGATAGCCATTTTAATCATGTTAATTCTTACAATACATAAGCATGGAATATATTCCATTGTTTTGTAACTTTTGTTTCTTTGTACAATGTCTTACCGTTTTCATTGAATAGATCTTTCACCTTTCATTAGCTCCTCTTTTTCTAATTTTTTAAAATGTAAGGTTAGATTATTTTTTAATATAGTTTTTATTTCTTGATATAAGCCTTTATGACTATGTACTTTCTGCTTAGTATTGCTTTTGCTACATCCCATAGATTTTTTAGGTCATGTCTTCAATTTCAGTTGTCACCAGGTATTTTAAAATTTTCTTTGTTTACCTCATTAATTCAGTAGTCATTTAATAGGGTATTCGTCAATATTCACATGTTGGAGTTTTTCCTGCTTTCTTTCTATGACTGATTTCTAATTCATTCCTATTCACCCTCATTCAGAGAGTGTACCTGATACAATTTCAAACTTCATGAATTTATTTATACTTGTCTTATGACACAACATGTGGTCTATCCTGGAGAATGTTTCATGGCACTTGAGAAGAATGTGCACTCAGCTTTTTGTGGGTGCACTCCCCTATGAATGTCTAGCAGGCTTATCTGGTTTAATTCCTAATTTAAGGTTATCATTTCTTTGTTGATTTTCTGTCTGGTTGATTAGTTCATTGATGTAAGTGAACTATTGAAGTCCCCTACCACTGCTGTGTTGTAGCCAATGACAGTTTTTAGACTTTTTAATAGTTGTCACATATTTTAGTAGTTCTTTTTTTTAATTTTATTTTTTTTAATTTTTTATTATTATTATTATTATTTAAAGATTTATTTATTTATATTTACAAGCTGGGGTACAGGCCAAAGGCATGGGGTGGCGAGAGGGTTCACCAGAGACAGAGGGGGGAGCAGAACAGGCAGATCAGAAATACACTGCTGAGGGGAGCAGCGGGTGAGGCAGGAGAGGTCTGCTGCGCCATGTGGGATTCTCCCTGGATGGGCATCGAACTCGCGTCGCCGCTGCCGACAGCTCCACAGCGCAGCGCTTAACCGCTGCGCCACCAGGGAGG